>CM060878.1:12419238-12445557 GCA_030737845.1 Acorus calamus | reverse complement strand
GCCCTAAAAAACTCTCCCCCATCAAATCTCTAAAACCTCTCACCCATCAAAACCCTATAATCCTCTCACCAATCAGCCATGCCTCCACATCATCCCGTCTTCCGCCCAATGGAAATTTCCGAATGACGCATCGACTCATGCGAGTCTTCCATCCCAGCTATATATAAATGCGCGCACGAATGCAAGTGTTCCATCGATTCGACGACTCCTCGACATCCATATGTTTTCACTCGTTTGTCACTCCCCAATGTTTTGTTTATATTCTATATATAAACAAAAGTTGGCTGTTTTTGCAAGGAGGATTAAAAGAGGGGTTTTTGGAGGAAAAAAAAAGTGTGAAAAGTTGGCTGTTTTTGGAGAGAGTGTGAAAAGGTTTTTGCTTGTGTTAGAGAGAAGAGAGAACTGGTTCAGTGAGAGTATAAGTGAAAGAGAGAGGGAGGAAGAAGAAGAAGTTGCTACAGTAGCTCTAACACAAAACAAGGATTTGGTTTATTATATTATCTTTTTATATTTGTTACGAAGAGAGAATGGAATAATGGGAATCCTTGGATTCCACTTAGGGTTAAATTCCTTTATATAGACAAATGAATAGGAGTTACACGTGTAATGCACTACACACATAATGAGATAACGCATATAATCTAACAGCCCCCCTCAAACTCACGGTGGATCATACAAAGTGAGTTTGCGAAGGAGAAACTGAAATCGAGGAACTGGATGTGACTTCGTAAAGAAATCAACAAGCTGCTCGACAGAGGAGATGTGCGGAAGCGATAATGTCTCTGCAAGAAAGTGCTGACGAACGAAGTGACAATCGATCTCAATGTATTTGGTCCTCTCGTGAAAAATCTGATTACTGGCAATCTGAATAGCAGAGCGGTTATCACAATGAAGAGGAGTAGGACCAGTCATAGTAACTCCTAGGTCCACCAAGAGACGTCTAAGATGAACAATCTCCTTGGTGGTGATGGCCATGGCTCGATACTCAGCCTCAGTGCTGGATAGTGAAACAACCTCCTGTTTCTTGCTGCGCCAAGAAATGATGGAATCTCCAAGAAATATGCAGAACCCAGTGGTGGAGCGTCTAGTGGTCGGATCTCCAGCCCAATCAGCATCAGTGTAGGCCCTGAGAACCAGAGGTGAAGAGGATGACAGATAGATCGATCTGGTGATAGTACCGCGTAAATATCTGAGAATACGCATAAGAGCACCATAATGCACTGATCGAGGAGCTGAGACAAACTGACTAACAATACTGACGGCATGAGCTATGTCAGGTCTAGTGATGCAAAGATACACAAGTTGACCAACAATCTGTCTGTACCGAGTTGGGTCTGGAAGGAGCTCACCATCTGTAGGACGAAGCTTCACATGAAGCTCAAGAGGAGTATCTGCACTGCGAGTATCTGAGAGGGCAGCTCGCTCGAGAATGTCAGCCGTATACTTCTGTTGAGAGAGCAGAATCCCACGATCACTCTGTGCAATTTCGAGACCAAGGAAGTAGCGAAGGGTGCCGAGATCTTTCATCTGAAACTGTCGACTGAGGTGATTCTTGACCAGAGTAATACCGGCGGAGTCATCGCCAGTGATAATCATGTCGTCAACATATAGAAGAAGGATAACCCGGCCCTCCGATGAGGATCGCACAAACATAGAGTGGTCCTGAAAGCTCTCAACAAAACCAGCTGCCAGAATAACGCTGCGAAAACGCTCAAACCAGGCACGAGGAGCCTGTTTGAGACCATATATAGCCCGCCGAAGACGACAGACATGCTGAGGAGGAGTGCTGAGACCTGGAGGTGGCTGCATATAAACAACCTCAGATAAATCACCATGAAGAAAGGCATTCTTCACGTCCATCTGAAAGAGAGGCCAGCGACGAACAGCAGCAACTGCAAGAAGGGTGCGGACAGTAGTCATCTGAGCAACGGGAGCGAAGGTCTCCTCATAGTCAATGCCATACTCCTGTGTGAAACCTCTAGCAACAAGACGAGCCTTATGTCGTTCAATGGATCCATCAGGTCGATGCTTGATCTTGAAGATCCATTTGCAACTGATAGGTGTAACGCCATCCGGAAGTGGAACAACATCCCAGGTTTGTGTCTGCTCAAAAGCCTGAAACTCCTCATTCATGGCCTGCTGCCATTCAGGGTACTCAACTGCCTCTCGATAGGATCTGGGCTCACGATGGACATGGATAGCGGTGAGATAAGCCTGGAACTGTGGAGAATAGGTACTCACTGAAGCAAAGCCAAATCGGTCAGGTGGTCCAGAGTCAAAACTGAAGCGAGTAGGTGGATGACGCTCACGCTGAGGGTAGCGAGTCGAGGGACGAGGATCCACATCAGAGGGAGGTGCGTCAGTCGTGGAAGGCGGAGTACCAGCGGAGTCATCTGTGGGAGAAGCAAGAGGAGACACAATAGGAGGAGAACCAGGAGGATCAGGGGAGTTGGCTGCAGGAGTGCTGAGATGAGGCTCAGAGAGAGTAGAACTAGGAGTGGATTCAAGCACAACAGATGGCCTGAGAAGAGGTAGAGACTCAATAGGGGAGGTATGAACAGGAGAAGGCATAGGAGGAGAGGCCTGAACATGAGAAGGCAAAGGAGGAGAGACCTGAACAGGAGAAGGCACAGGAGGGGAGGAGGCAGTGGGTGTAGAAGAAAAATAGGGAACATCCTCGACAAATGACACATGATGAGCAAGCCAAAAACGATCTCCAACAGGATCGTAGCAGCGATATCCCTTGTGTTCGAAACTAATCCCCAAGAATACACACTTGACTGACCGAGCGGCCAACTTGGTGCGTTGATGAGGAGGGAGAAGCACGAAACAAGTACATCCAAAAGTGCGAAGTCTACTATAATCAGGTTTGGAGGAGTAAAGGCGCTCATGAGGAGTCATACCAGAGAGGACAGAAGAGGGAGTGATATTGATAAGATGAACAGATAGAAGAGCAGCCTCAGCCCAGAATGTACTGGGGACTGAAGAAGAAAGTAAGAGGGAACGAGCGGTCTCAAGAATATGGCGATGTTTTCTTTCAGCGACACCATTCTGCTCATGAGTATAAGGACATGATTGCTGAAAAAGAGTGCCATGAGATTGAAGAAGAGAACGCATCGTGGAAGAAATATATTCTCGAGCACAATCAGACCTGAAGATTTTGATGCGAGTCTGAAACTGGGTGTGAATCATAGTGGTAAAAACCTCATATATTTTTGGGACCTCAGATCGATGACGCAATAAATAAATCCAGGTAAACCGAGAATAGTCATCAATAAAACTGATATAATACGAAAAACCACTCTTTGATGTGATATGAGAAGGACCCCAGATATCAGAATGAACAAGTTCAAATGGACTAGAGGACTGATGATTACTAGAATGGAATGGAGTAGCAACAGGTTTGGCCAATTTACAACCCTCACAAACAGAAAGAGGAGAAAAGGAAACACGACCTAAATCACCAGATTGAATAAGGGTTTTAAGTCGAGACTCAGAAACATGACCTAACCTTTTATGCCACAAATCAGCATCAGAGGTGACAACTCCAGAGAAAGCTGAGGGATCGGGTACAGGAAGATGAAGATACTCCACATAATATAGTCCGCCAATCCTATGACCAACACCAATCCTCTGCCCTGAATGTGGATCCTGCACAGAACACCCAGAAGAGGTAAAGGTAACAGTGAATCCAGAATCACACAGTCGACTAATAGACACAAGATTCAAGCAAAGGTCAGGAGCATGCAAAACAAATGGCAATGAAAGTCGGCCAGTAGGGTCAGAGGTGGTGGTAATCGATCCACACTGCGTGATGACCAAAGGAGAGCCATTAGCAGTATGAATCATGGTAGGTGAGAGGGTGCAGGTGAGCATGCAGTGAGGGCAGAACTATCAGGTGTCATGTGATGTGAGGCACCTGAATCAAAGATCCAATAAACAGGAGTACCCATAGTAGAAGACAATGCAAAGGGAGTGGAAGAACCAGGAATAGGCTGCTGCAGAATCAGGTGGTCGAGGCACTGACTGATCTGATCAGGCTGACCCAATTGTGGCTGAATGGAGGCAAGCGGAGTAGCAGTCGTAGCGTCAATATGAGGAAGACGATGTCCATGTCTTCTCGGTCTATGACGCTTCTTAGTAGGTCTTCGTATATGGAGATCCACAACAGGAGCGGCCCCCAAGATTCCCTCATAGATGAAGGACGAAGATGACTGAGGAGACGCCATAGAATAGTTGCCTTTTTTGTGCTAAAGACGAGATGATGATGTCGGAGATGAAAAATTGATCAAAAGATGGACTCCTCGAACACCTTAATCGGACTGCTAGAGAGGAAGTTATGAATGGTTTAGTGATTCGAAGTCTCGATGCCGAAAGGCAGCAAATGGAGGCCGGGGAAGCCGCAGGGCGATCGGAGATGACCAGAGGTGAAATCCGGATCGGGCCGGATCGGGTGACAGGGCCGGGTTGGGCTGGGCCGGGTTTCCGGGTCGGGTCTCGGGTTTCCGGGTCGGGTCCCGGAACTGCATCCGGAGTTGATACCGGGTCGGGTCTCGGGTTTCCGGAGCCGGTTCCGGGTCGGGTCTCGAGACGAATTCCCGGGGTATCCCGGACAAATTCCCAGGGGATGCTGTCCGGGACAGATTTCCGGGGGATCCGGGATGCTGTCCGGAACAGATTTCCGGGAGGTCCGGGATGCTGTCCGGGACAGATTCCCGAGAGATCCGGGATGTGTCCGGAACAGATTTCTGGGAGACCCGGGAAGCTGTCCAGGACAGATTTCCGGGAGCCAGCCCAGATCTTACACGTGCGGGCAGGTTGCGGACGGGGCATCGGCGGGGCGAGGGCGGGCTGAGCGGCGCGCGAACGGGGCGCGGCAGGGGGCGCGCGGGCAAGGGGCACGCAGGCAGGGGCACTCGGGCAGCAGCAGGGGCGCTCATGGATAGGGCACGCGCGGAAGGGGCGGTCGGGCAGGTTCCCGGGCGCGGCAGGGCAGGCGCTCGGGCAGGTTCCCGAGCGCGACAGGGCAGGCGCTTCAGCAGCAGGGGCGCTCGCGGACAGGGCGCGCGCGGCAGGGGCCCTCGTGGACAGGGCGCACGTGGCAGGGGCGCTTGGGCAGGTTCCCGGGCGCGGCAGGCAGGCGCTCGGGGCAGGTTCCCAGGCGCGACAGGGCAGGCGCTGGGGCAGGTTCCCGGGCGCGGCAGGGCAGGCACTCGGGCAGGTTCCCGGACGCGCGCGGCAGAACCCGGCGCAGCAGGGGCGCGGCAACGGCAGGGCGGCGCGCGGCGGCGACAGGGTGCGGCTGGGCGGTGCGGCGCGGCAGAGGCGGCACGACGACGACGATGATGATGATGGTGACGGCGACGACGACGACGGCAATGAAGGATTCCAAAAAAAAAATTAGGGTTTGTGAGGTGGTGGCTCTGACACCATGTTACGAAGAGAGAATGGAATAATGGGAATCTTTGGATTCCACTTAGGGTTAAATTCCTTTATATAGACAAATGAATAGGAGTTACACGTGTAATGCACTACACACATAATGAGATAACACATATAATCTAACAATATTTATTAGTTAATCTTATTGCATCATTTAGTTAGAGCATTATCATTTAAACCTATTTTTAATTGCATTTTGAAAGGTGTTAATTTTTTGAGGAGGAGTTAGTAAAATCATTACTAATCCCCTCTCCAAACCAACTAATGTGGTACATTTTAAAATTTACATTTTATTTTATTTTTATTTTACATATTAGAATAATTTACTACACATTTGTTCTAACCAGATCATAATCATTTTGTGCGAGGTACCTGAGTTTCACCGCGTTGTGTGGCCGGCTGCGTCAACATGAAAAATTTGTTCCAACAACTCCCACGAGGCATTCATTTTATTTTCTTGCTTTTGAGGAAATGCAATTGGCGGTCACAGAAGTTCTTGAAAGTTGTCAGACGACGTTGCACGATCCTCCAAACAGTGGTACGTCGAATACGGACCGACCAAGTTTGAAAGAACCGGATTTCATCAAAAACAACCCTGACAAATAGGTCCCATAAGACTATTACAGACAAAGTGAAACACAACCCACTAGAACACACGCAGCCCAACGAACTGTTTGCACTCGAACCTGCTAGAACATACTCAGCCGAACATGCTGTTTTACATTTCAAGCATAGTTTACTGAGCCCACTAGAACACACAGCCCGCCCAAATGGGTTGTTTGCTTTTCAAACATGAATGCTGTTACACTCAGTTTTTTTCTCAGTTCAAAACACAGTCCTATATACCACGTTAGAAATTAAGTGAAACTATCTAGTTAGATGTTGTATATACCATATTAAATATTTTCTTACACTTACTAAAAATGAATTCATTCAACTCGAAATAGAGCAATATACACTTTTTTTTAAAGCATATATGGTGTAGCGTACGAATACGCTCTTTTGCTAATTCGATCAAAGATACTAATTCGCAGGCTACAGCGGTATTGTTGATTCTTCAAGAGAAGAATGCGGCTTCAATGACCTGTTGATTTCTGATGAAATACGAAATGATTGAAAATTCTATGTAGATGTTAATCCTTCTAGGATAACAAAATAAAATAGATAAAAATAATAAACTCAAATAATCAATCTCTCTCCATAATCGATTGGTTTACATGCCTATTTATGTAAGAGAGTCCTTAACAGATAGGATCTCAACTGATTATTACAATATAAATTATGATCCTAACAGATTATGTAAATCTGTAAAATAACAACTACATCCTCATTTAATCCCAACTAATATTCAAATTCGAATTCAAATCAATATTTGAAATTCAAATCTAAATATAGATCCTAAAACAAGGAATAAAATCTAACAAACTCAAAATTATTAAAATCGTAAATCGATCATCATCATTCATTTGGTTATCCTCATGTCGATCGAACAGTCCATGATTGTGCTACATTATTCGCTCTGATGCAAACATCATAGCCATACAATATATGAACGGCCGAGATCAAATGGAACAAAAGAAGAAAAGACATCTTGATCGATCGGTAGCACCGTGATTTCAAACGGCCATAATTTTTGAACTATAGATCAGAATCGCTATTATAATATGTTCACTTTGTTGGTGTGGGATTTCGTCGGGTGTCGAAAATCCACGTTTTGGTGTGTGTGGGGGTTATTCGGTGATTCGGATCCAGTGCGCGCCTTGGCATACTCGATTGGATCGTCTCTCGAAAGGGTGATGGGGTCTCGTTCCTGGTTGAGGCGCTCGACAGCGGCTCAAGGGGATTCCGGTATGTGTGTGATCGCCACCTGCTTTTTCAAAAAGCAGGAAAAGTTGGGTAGGATTTGATCGCCTAGATAGGGGAGTTTGTGGGGTCTCCGCTCTGAGACACGGATATACCGTACACAGAGGTGAAAAACAGGTATTCCTATTCTACTTTTGGCTTGGCTAGAGGAGTCTTGGGACAAATGGGGTGTAGGTGGGGGGCAACTACTGGTTTTGAGCCGTCGGGTATGGGGCGGCTAGTTAGGTTTAGCCGTCCGAGGCCTTGGTCAACCTAGGTAGAACCTGGGTAAGAAATGAGTTTGATTTTGACCGAGGTTAAGCTGGGTTTTGGAGGGTGGATTGAGAGGGTGATTCTGTGTGGGGAATTGATTTTTCTCTCACAAATGGGACTCTCTCTCTCTCTCTCTAGGGATTTCAAGTGGTAGAAATGGGTTGTGAATGTGAATTGTGGATTGGGAATTCTTGATGTCTTAGAAAGGCTTGGGATCCCTTCTATTTATAGTAAAAGAGAGACAGGGGATTGTCTAGTGGGTAATAAAATGGCTTGGGTAATAGTGTGTTTGATTATACCCTCATTAATTCTCTATTCTTCTGTCAGAGACTAGGTGAAGGGCGGTCTCAGAACGTTTCAAAAAATGGCGTAGTGGCATAGCAACTACTCCTGTAGGGCTCGTCGATACGAACTGTAGATACCCCAATTTTAACCATCCAGAAAGATGAAAATACTTCAAGTAACATTAAGAAATAACCCACATTTGGACTTTAAATAGAAAACAATCCTCAGAAAAACCCAAACCAGAAAATCCTAATACTTAGAAAAACTTAGGACCCTGGAAAGGGGCGGCTAACCCTAACTAGCCGCCCCATCCCAGGTGGCTAGTTTTCACTAGCCGCCCCCCTGGCCGACCCCAAACCGCTTCCCGGATGGGACATAAAGCAGTATTAAATGTTGATCATTACAGT
Source organism: Acorus calamus (assembly GCA_030737845.1). Lineage (NCBI taxonomy): Eukaryota > Viridiplantae > Streptophyta > Magnoliopsida > Acorales > Acoraceae > Acorus > Acorus calamus. The sequence continues at coordinate 12,437,308 of CM060878.1, read as the reverse complement.
GGGTTGTGACCTTTAGCCACTCCATCTTGGCCGGTTCGACCCAAGTAACCGACCCAAGCCACCGCTTATCAGAGATGAGACGTTTGACAGGTCATGATGGGGCGGCTACCAGGAAGTAGCCACCCCATCCTGGGCGGCTAGTTTCAACTAGCGTCTTAGAGGTCAAATCGATGGTTCAAATTTATTTTTACTATTTTTAGGTTGTTTTGAGTTTGTTAGGATTTTATACATTTGTTAGGATTTGCTATATTTAGATTTGAATTTTAAATATTAGTTGGGATTTGAATTTTAATATTAGTTATGATTAAATGAAGATGTATTAGTTATCTTTACAGATTTGCATAATCTGTTAAAATCATGTTTAGTTTAGATTGGAATAATCAGCTGAAATCGTAATTTGTTAATGTTTCCCTTCTATAAATAGGCATGTAACCCAATTGATTATTTAGATCAGTGATTATTTGAAGTTTATTTATTTTTTCAATTGTATTTTGTTAGAAGTACTAACATTACATAAAACTACCAAATTTCTGGCATTTCATTAGAAATCAACAGATATGTGAAGCCTAACATCCCTGGTATCCTTCTATTGAAGAATCAACAGCCTTGTTGGAGTTTGTAGATCTCGCATCCTTAAAGGTCGATCGGATCAGTAGAAGAGCATGATTATTCATGCTTCATCACTCTCCCACTTGAGAAAGACTCGTTCTCGAGTTTGATTGAAGAAGTTGATGATTTAGTCCAAGCATTGGATGACGTAATTCACCTTTGACTTTTATGCAACTAGAGTCCACCTCGAGTGCTTGTGGCCAACGCTCCTTGTATGGTTTTGATGTAGATAATCGAGAAGCTGTAACAATGATTTCTGAAAAAAATGAATCTTTAGAATGATGGTCGCACGTTTGAAATGCTTCTTTTTTTAATTGAACGGGGTCAAATATTTAAGCGGAGTACTTGGGCTTTGACTCCTCCATCTCTTCATCGAAGATATGTGGAATGTATGTTTCCGCGATTTCTTCATCAAAGATTGGTGGAAGATTCGCCTCTTCAATCTCCTCATCAAAGATAGGTGGAAGCTTCACTACTTCAATCTCTTCATCAAATATAGGTGGAAGTTTCGCATCTTCAATTTCTTCATCGACTTTAATCTCCTCATCGAAGATAGGTGGAAATTCCGCATCTTCAATTTCTTCAATGAAGATAGGTGAAAGATTCGTCTCTTCGAACGAGTTGTCGAAGCACCATCAACAAGCTCCTCCTCCACATATTGTGGAGTTGTTGGTCGTTCTTGATGTCGTATAAGCGCTCTCACCTTCTCTATTTGTTTGGTTAATGCATCAAATCGTGTGTCCATTCGATGAATGAATTGTTGTGCGGCTCTCAAACCTCGCGTGGATCTGGATGTATTCTTGATGACATTTTTTTATCTCTCTCTTTTTTCTTTTTTTTTTTTCTCTCTCTGTCTCTTCTTTTTTTTAATTAGTATTTTTTTTGGTGGATTGAGATGAAAAATTAATATGTGGGGTTGGGTGTTTGGGATGAAAACTTGGGTGTGAGGGTTTAAATGAAATTTTTCTTTTTCTTTTTTTTTTTTTGAATTTGAAAAGGTGATGTAATCGGTGGGGGTGTATGAGTTGGTTGGAGATTTTTTTTTTGTGAGGGTTGGGTTATACAAATGGGATGAGATGAATTGAGTTTTTTTTTTTTAATAAGATATAGATAAATGGGATGGAATACAATTACCTCGATGAATCGATGATGGTCTGATATCAACTGATGTAGCGTATGAATACGTCCTTTTGTAAATTCGATAGAAGATGCGAATTCACAAGTTCCAGTGACGTTGTTCATTCTTTAATAGACAAAATTCTATATAATGTTAATCCTCTTAGAATAACAAAATACAATAGACAAAATAAAAAACTCTAATAATCAATTTGCATGCTTATTTATAGAAGAAAATCTTAATCTCAATTGATTATTTTGATTCTTATTTTAGGCAGGAGGTGGGAATCGGGCACTAGGCACCCATCCAATTGACGGGTGTCCTTACTACCACACCAAGCGCATGGGGACGTGATTGTTTTTTTATTTTGAAAGGAAAAATGAAGATTTTGATGAGAGATGCACTTGGGTGGATTCACAAGGATCTTTTTTTTTTGGTCAAGTGTTGGTGGCACATCAACCACCCAATACATATGACTTTTCTCTCCTACCTTCCCACAAATACCTAACCCTGGACAATTTTTTCTTTGGGAATTACCAATACAAACACCGCCACATCATCACGTCTTCCGTCCAACGGAAATTTCCGAATGACTTATTAACCCATGCGAGTCTTCCATCCCGGCTATATATAAATGCGCGCGCGAATGCAAGTATTCCATCGACTCCGTCTTCATTTCTGGATGGTCTGGGAATTGGGACAAGAATACCTCTCTCTCTCCTCGGCATCCATATGTTTTCACTCGTTTGTCACTCCCCCAAATTTTGTTTATAGTGTGTGTGTGTGTGTGTGTAGATTAATTTGCATAGATGACTTGATCTGCATGCATGTTTTTTCCCAGGGCTCGAAAGGCTCACAACAGGGGTTTCGTTGATTAATTTATTCATGGCATCAAAGAGTACTATAAATACTTCGTATAATGATTTATGTTTTATTGCTGAGTGGCTTTACTTTCCCCCTGCAGATGGCCGGGTACACAGTGTTTGTTGCATGGTACAGTAAGTTCGAAATGAGCATCCGCTATACATATGTTTGATGATTGATTAAATTAATGTCATATATTAATAATTAGAAAATGTTATATATGCTCTCAGTCTTTTGTACAATCTTTAATAATGCAGTTTGCCTATGTATTTATTTTTCAAAAATTCATATGCTTCATCTACAATGTTTATATAATGTTATAAAATGTAAATTATATATATTTCAATATGTTGTAGATTGGGCTAAATAAGGTATAAGACTGCATGTGAGATTATAAAAAAAATTGAATAAAACAACACTTATTAATTTCAAACAATCTTTCGGAAAATTTGATGGATATGCATGAATGATGACATAAACTCTATAACACCCATCAGAAGGAATTATGGAGACAGTCTTTCATGAATTATTGTAGTTGTTGGGAAAAGAATATACTGTAGGAGAATAAAAAATTTTGAAGCGGAAAATTCTACAATACATGAAATTGTTAAGAGCTAAATCTCAAATGGGGGCAACTAATACCACATCTTGGAATGTATATCCCACGCAAATAAAAACAAAAACATGGATGGGTCGTCCTTCCCCTCGTCCCCTCTATCAAAAAAAAAAAAAAAAAAAAGCAGAGAGGGGGAGAGAGAGGGAGAGAGAGGGTGGGGATGTGGGAGGGAGGCAACAGCTACGGTGACGAACGGTTGAGAACGATGATCAGTCACTTTTCTCTCTCTTTCTTTCTCTCTCTCTCTCTCTCTCTCTCTCCACTAACCCTCTGCTACCATCACCATCACCTGCGCCCTCCCCCTCCCTCTTTCTCTCCCTTTGTCTCTCTCCTTCTTTATTCTCTCTTTCTCCCACCCCTCCATCATTTCCTCCTCCCTCACCACCGCCACCCTCCGCCTCACCTCAACCGCCTCGGCCACCCTCATCCCCACTTTAGCCGCTCTCTTGGCCCCCCTATCTTTCTTCCTCTCTACTCTCATTTTCATTTTTCTTTTTCTTTTTATATTTGAAGATGCAAAATTCACTCCAAAAAAAGATAAAAAAGAAAGATGTGATTGCATCTTTATGGGGTTAATATAACCCTCCCCATATCAAATTATACAGAATGAATGATATACATAATAACTACAATTTATTCGAGAAACTAATCATTGTTTTTTTTTTCTTTTTTAATAAGAAAGCTTGTTCTGCCTCAGTATTCATTAATAGAAATTAGGAGAACAAAATTGAATTGGACTTAAGAGGAAATAGAGAGCTAATTACAGACAAGATACATAATAAAAAATGAATATTATGCATAGAGATGAAAGGGAGCCCGATATAGGTCATGATATTAAGCGAAGCGTCGATTTGTTGGTACAACTCTGATACCACTTGTTGGTGTTTCTATTACACCACACCACTCTCATAAAAAAATACATGAGAGAAAAAAACAGACTTTTTATGAAACTACTTCTTTATTGATGGAGTTGATTTTTGTACACAACCCCTTTACAACTTTATATAGGGAGTTGACTTGGAGAATAAAAAAAAAAAAAACTAAGATTTAAAAAATCTTAAAAAAATATATAAAAATTCGGATCTAATAATTAGAACCATTAAAACACAATCCTAAAATGGCCCATATCATATTCATATATATATTCTCGGAGAATCATTTATGAATATATATATTACTATATACTTATAAAGAAGGAGAAATCAATATGATATGTTTCTTAATTACAATCATAATTATTTCATATCACATATAATGTCAAATGAATTATTACATAATTATTACATTTCCTTCTTTGCTGGTAGCAAAATTTTTAACCTTTTGATATGCAAATTTCAACAGACCTCGCGACTCCATTCCAGCCTCTCCGAAACCCTTGTTTTCTTGACATTTTATTCTCCGGTTAATCTGATAATAGTTTTATCTGCCAACACAAAGAAATTTCCTCCGTCAACACAATATAGGCTCCGAGGATGAGGGCGACACTGGCCGAGATGGCCACTGCCTGCCCCAACCCTCGAAGACCACGGGTGGCCGGAGAGAATTTTATGTTCAGCAAAGCCAAAGCAAGGCTGAAAGCGAACGTTGTGTAAACAACGACAACGTAGGCCGGGAAGAGCTTATGCTGATTTGGGACGTCGGGAGGGATGAAACCAATGATGGCGTTGAAGGAGATGGTTAGTCCCAATAGGTGAATTTTGAAGGAGTGTTTGGTGGGTATTGAATTGGAGCAATCGATCATGAAGAAAAGGACAAAGGTAAGGGCTACGCTGGATATGATGATGATGAAGGAGACGGCCCAGATGTGGTCGGGGTAAAGATGGACGGATATGATGAAGATGAAGAAGAGAAAGGCGGCGGTGGTGGCGAAGGGAAAGAGGGATGGAAGCGATGAAAGGTTATTTGGTTTGGGTTTGTTGTTGGGAATGTCCATGTCTTGATGAGGTTGGTTTGAGCGTGTTATTTGTGTGCAATAACACATGAAATTTTTCACTCCTTCCTGTATGTCTTAAATATTACTAACTAGTACCTCTAAACCACCATCCCAGACTCCCATTGAAGTTTCCCGGAAGCAACCCTGATTCTTATTATTATTATTTTATTGCATTTATTTTGTTTTTATCTATTTCCATGCGCCTATCCAGAAGAGTTTGAAGTTGTAATAGTGGGCACTAGGGTAGGGAGATGGCATCTTTTGCGGATTTTAACATGCTTACATGACAGTGATTAAAAAAAAAAAAAATTTAACCCAATTCAGTTTTATATGAATAGATAGAAAATTACTAAAACATATACTCACATTAACAAGATATATGCGTCGATAGAAATTTTTGATATTTTATATAAATATATCAATGCAATTTATTGGACTATATGTTTCATTTTTTATACAAGCATATATTTAATTAGATGATATATATTATTTTTAAAAAATTCAAAACTCGTGTCAATTGGAATCGAGGCTGGAAAAATGGCTGTATGTAACATTATCCATCTAATTTTGATTCACGTATTGTTTTCATGATGATTGGAGCATGGATAGAAGGAAAATATTTGGGATGGTAAATTTTCATATGTCCATGAAGAAAGTTAAAAACTGTTTTATTAATTGAAAAACTATGGATGTAAATCATATAAATGCTCATGGACATTAGTCATCTGTCCAACTGGTGCTCAATTCCTTGATGTAATGTATCGTCGACTTCCATAGGTTCTCAAAATAGAAAGTGGACCCCTTGAAAATAACATCATCATTCTTCGCCCTCCAAATTGCCCCCTCGCCCTAGTTCATAAAAGTTATTGTGACCATTTACAAAACCATTTTGAGGGATATTTTCTGAGTCATGTCACATTGTCGAGGTCCAACATCCAATCAATCGACGTCCACTATTTGATGGACTTGTTACATGTACGCACGGCCAATCGGTCCACTTGCATCCAATGACCAGATGAATATCAAGTTAGATTGATCCTAATAGTATAAGATTTGAGAAATCATTGTAAATCCCTAAAATCTTCTAATATTCTCAGAATTCCATGAATCATCGGATCCGTAGAATCAAAGAGAGATCGATAGTCGATCCATTGGGATGGATGATCTACACTATAAATGGGGATTTGAACTAGATTTTCTTGTTGAGGTATGTGAGAAATTATATTTTTCTACAATACCCTAGGTTGAATATTCAGTTGTCTTTGGTATTGGACGACCTTGTGAAGGTCACCCTGCCATATCCATTGACGTTCAAGGTCTTGGTGATTTGGTGGTCATCATCATGCAGTCGGACGAATAGAGGGACGGATCTCTCAATCCGATTACGGTTAAATCGATTTGGTCCCCTCCAAGCATCATACACTTCTAGAAGCAACATTGGACTGAACCAAAATCGTGTTCACATTTAATTTGTCAAACCAGGCCACGTATTACACCATGTAAATGCAACCATTGCTTGTTCCTTCATGATTAAGAATCTATAGTAAGAAGGGGACCATTATGCATGATTTTAACAAGTCCATTAGATGTAAACAGTTGGAAACATATATAATATAAAATTTTGGTTCATTCATTCATTTTCATTTTTCACACCAAATTTTTTTTTTGTATATTTTAAAGCCTGGCAAACGAATCAATAAGGTCTGACGTACGCATTCAACACCATCTTCACACGTGGAGATAGATAATTTGTGGATGCATGGAGGAGGCCACATGCCGGGGGTTCGGAACCCTGTGAAAGTCACACAGGGCCACCCTGTGAAACCAACAAAAAATGGACATCTGTCCACTTCCTTTAATGCTGGATGGAACATCATCTCTTCATTTAAACAGAGGCTTCACGGCGTTAGTCGATCACGTGGTGATCGAATTTTTTCAAATAAGCCGAGAGGTTACGTGAGCTCTTCATTTTCAATCCTAACTTTACTTCTCCGATAATACCTAGCCGCAGGTCGTCTTCTTCTCAAACTCAACAAAAATCATCACAAATAGCCCCTGTCCAAGCCCTGCTTAAGCTCGCCCAGCCACTGCAGAACCTCATAGTCTTGGGTATGAACATGTATACAAATGGATTCGTGTTTCTTAAAATTTTCATGTAAAAAATTGTTAAGGAAATTTGTTTTATTTTATTTTTTTAAAAAGAAATTTATTTTTATTTTTTAATGCATCAGTCAAGAGTTTGCTTTTTTTTATTAGCTATTATTTCTTGATTGATATGTCTATTCTTGTTGTGTTTGTATTATTTATATTAGGATTTGTTGGAAATGGGAAGTTCCTGTTTTTTTTTAGGGTTTCTGTAGTGTTTGATTAAAATGTTTTTCTTTTAAAAAAAAAATTTGGTTTCATTTTTTTATCAATGTCAGAGAGTTTGTTGAGCAAATTATCATTCTTAAAAATCATGTGTTTTTTTGTACAAATTGGGTCTTAGTTGAACATTTTCTTAACATGGAAGGAGACAGTGAGTATGTTGAAGAATGTAGTTATAATGGTCTGCCTGAAATTGGCATGGTATTCGATTCCGAGGATAGTGTCTATCAATTCTACAACACATATGCAAGATCAGTTGGATTTAGCATTCGAAGAAGTGATGCACATAAGTCCAATGGCATAGTGCGAAAGTGAAAATTCTGTTGTTCTAAAGAAGGGTTTAAAGGGGTTGATAAATGAAGATAGTTGCAGCCACAGCCCGAGACAAGAACAGGATGTGAGGCACATATGATTATTATTTATCAGTCTTCCGGTGCGTATCATGTCACTAACTTTGAAGAAAACCACAATCATGATCTTGTTCCGACCCCTTTGCGCCATAATTTGAGGTCGCATAGAAGAATTGGAAAGGCTCAAGCTGCTCAGGTTGATATCATTGATGGTTCTGGATTAGCACCAAAGACAGTTATGGCGAGTTACCCAGGTCAAAATGAGGAGTTACCCGGACCTAGCATATGTCCCAAAACTGGCTCTGGCACTATACAAACACTTCTAGAGAGGAAGCATGAAAAGAATCGGGGTGAAAAACAGAAGAGCCCCCCCTCAAATCAAATAAAAAAAATTAGGCAATGAGAGGCCAACAAAAAAAAATAACACCCAAGTGAACAGGTTAAACTCTCTATTTTAGCAGTCTTTCACGCCTTTACGCACAAGTATATGCCAAATAAACGGCTATACTAGTACATGGTCCAAACAAGGGACTGTACTTTATACCCAAAATAAAGAAGTGGTAAAAAGAAGAAAGCCAGAGGGACCTAGAAAGTAGGACATATGCTAGACTGGGACAATTCTAAAATATTGCCCGAAAGGAAGATATTACTCTTATCCCATTCTCCCCACCTTTTTATTTCGCAATGGGATTCAAAATTGAACTATGTTTACCGGGAAAGGCGAAATTTCGACCAAAGATAGATCATTTCCAGGTTTACAACAACACACACTCACATGAGTTCACTTAGAAACTTGCCTATCCAAAGGAAGCCTATTTAACTTGACTCCTGGTACACTCATGGATCTTTCAGCATGTTTAGAATAATACGATCAAATATTTGAGAACCATGAACCTAAAAAACCAACACCTAAGGCCTATGCCTTTCAAATACAACCCTGGTTTGGACATAGGTGACCACAAGGGCTCCTCCACAGGGACTTGATTGTATCTTTTACTTAAGAAAGTCGAGAACATTGCCCTCTTACGTAAAAAAACCATTGAAAAATTAAAATGCCCACTTATGCCGCTCATACTTACGCATAAATCCGCATTTTCCTTTTCTGAAACACCTAGGCATCCGATTTTCTTGAAAAACTAAAATTAAACCTCCCGTACCAATGTTAAAATTACCCCCATCTATACTCATTTTATGCCCTTCCGCACATGTTTGAGAAGAAATTATCTCACTTTCACACATACTTGAGTGTTTTTCGCTCACGCACTTGGAATCCCTCCCTTGCATACTAAAGCATGGTTTCCCACACTTTAATTTTTCGCATTATCTTTTTTCCTTAAGATGGATTGTAGCCCTTGACAATTCAAGCAAGAAGGGCTCGAAAGTCAGTGCAGGGGCGCAATCTGGACAGATTTAACACTTGGTCCATGGAAAGGATGTTTTTATAGGTCTCAAAAGTCGAAACGGTCACAAAGGCTTTCAGTAACAGCAGGCAGGAGCAGCAAAACCAGAAGAATTGTCCCAGGCAAAGGGCGGCTAAACCTGACTAGCCGCCCCACACCAGACGACTAGACACCACTAGCCGCCCCGGCACTTGGTTTCAGGTAAGCATGCCCTAGGAAGGGGGAGGCTAAACCTAACTAGTCACCCCCCACCTGCTACCCTCTCTGTTGCTCTCAGTCCCATCTGTTCAACTCTTCAACTTCTTTGATACCTATAGAAAACATTCTCCCCCAAAACATGTACACACGCATTTCATACATCCATACATACATAAAAACAATATGACTACGAATCAAACAACAACCAAAACGAAAATCATACACCAAACCATGCACCCATTCATCCTTTCATCCACCAAAGAAAGAAAGGGAAAAATTGTTCATGAGGAAGAAAGGTAAACCTACTTAAAACTGAAATCAAAATTAAATAAAGATCTATCGAACGCTTCCATACTATTCTTCTACCTAAAACCAAGACGCAAAGAAGCTATACCTCGGCGTATCGTCATCTGCTGGAGGCTGAGTAGGAGGAACATCCTAACTTGGTTGAGAAGGGAGCGGCGGCTGAGGAGAGGACTGAATCTCTGGAACATCAGAAGCGACAGGAGTCTCTCGAACTAAGGTCGCAGCCCTCGCATATATCCCATGACTCCGAGACGGTGAAGGACGAGAAACACGGCTGAAGGTGGCCCCGATAGCTAAGGAAGCCGAGAGAGAATAGTCAGGCTCAAGCGGAAGAAGGTCGAGGTCCGCCTCGGTCATAGAGCCCCCTCCAACCAATTCTCCCCTCATAGTGGCCTCCCAGAGATGGACCTGCTGCATATCTCTGTCTCTCCTCTCCAATCTCTGTAGGAGGCGACTCTCTGTCCCTCTAGCCCGATCCTCGGCAGCCCTCAACCTCTCCTCCAACTCCCGTGCCCTCGCCTCTGATGCCCTGAGCACCTCTCGGTCCCTGTCCCCGGACGCCTGGAGAGAACGAACCAAGTCCCCCATCAAACCTCCACGAACACCCGCTGAAGCCTCCAACTCCGACATCCTCATCTGGAGGGAGTCCCTCTCACGGCCTAAGGTGATAAACCCCTCCTCTCTCGAAGCCATCATGGACCTCAGCCGGTCCGTCTCCTCCTCAGCCCGAGGAGCCCTACCCTCGCCTGGCCCAGCTCCATCCGTGTGGCCACTAATTCACTCCGGGCCGCATCCAGCTCCCTCGTCAGCTCGAGCTCTCACTCAGAAACTGGAAGGAGGAGGGGCGGAAGAAGGGGAAGCATCATCGGCTCTCGCTCTCGACAGAGCATCCACCTGAGCCTCAAGGACCCGGACCTGGTCCTGCAAGCGTCTCCGTTGTACCTGCAGCGCCTCTATCTGCCTGGCCCGTGCTTGGAGGTGCTCATTGGCGGTCTTGCGCCTCTTCTCCATCTCATTCAACTCAACCTACAAGAGAAACACTATTCAGAAAATATTCAAGCAAGAGAGTACAAGGAAGAAGAGAAGGGTTTTTCAACTTACATAAGCGTCTGGGTCTCCTCCTCCATCGTCCCGAGGATACCCGCGTACACCTGACGATACCAAACCAGATATTCGTCCACCAAGATGCCTCGGCCCATCCATCCCGCCACATACGTAGCATAATTCCTCGGGAGGTTCGTGTCCTGAGGAATCCCAGCCACCGGAATCGAGGGGCACCGCGGCAGAGGATCGGTCACCCACTGATGATACCCAAGCTAGCGGACGACCCGGCTGATCACGTGAAACACGACCTCATTAAAATAGATCAACCAAACTCTCGCGCCAGGGCCTCAGGAACCTCCTCCGGATAAGGCCTCCACGTCATCTAAAAAGCATCAAAAGATAGGAAGAGCGCTTAGTCAAAAAGAAAACCAAATACAAGCCAAAGAAATTCGAAGAAAAACTTATACCTCTTCCTCCGACAAGACGCGAAAGGCCTCTCAGAATTGGTGCGAGGCGGTACAAGCGAGAGGATCCCTGGGGTTCCCATCTCATGGCCCAAGGGAGGGCATGATCAAACGGCGTCAGAGTCAGGCGATCGATGGCGAAGTGCTCGTATCCGAAGATCTAGCAAAGCAAGAGGAAAATTATCATGATCAAAGTGAGCTAAACCAAGGAAAGGACATTTACCACTTACACATACCTGAAGAAATGGTGCGAAGCTGCCAAGGTTCTTTCCCCTGGCCCTCTTAACTTTCTTCGAGAGCTCTGCAAAGAGATGGACGAGCATCGCCGCTCCCCAGGCATAGCGTCCCATGCCCTCCAGGTCCCTCATCAGCAAAAGCGAGTGAGAGGAAACCTTATCAGAGGCCGTCGAGAAGAGGACTCGGCCGAAGAAGTAAAGGAAGAACGCCCTCAACTCTCTCTGTGCCCTCTGTGGGCACACGGCCGCCTCTCTCACCTCGATCATCGCCCGCCTCCTCTCGAAGCTAGCTACAGCTTCGTCCTTCTGACGCTCTGTAAAGGAACCGAGGCCATACTGCCCCGAAAGCCTCCCTAAAGGAATCCGATTCAGCGTCCACTCCAGCTCCATGAACTCCCATTCTCCAATCAACTCTCGAAACAGCCCCCTATAGTCCACAAGGGTGGCCGCAATCACCGCTTCCCCCAAGACCGGAAGGCCGGTGATCCGATGGACGTCCTCGAGGGTCGGCATAACGGCACCGGTAGGGAGGATGAACGTGCAACTCTCCGGGTCCCATCTCTCCGTCAATGCCTCCACATATGGGCGATGGACATGGAACGGCTCAATCAGAAAGAAAGAACGGAAGCCCGCTCCATCCACTAAGCTCCTCTCCTCCTGCCCCAAGGCATCATACCACCTCTTCGTCCCGTGCCATAAAGCCCGAATACGATTTGGCCGCTACAAAACGAAACAAATGGAACATGGGTTAGTTTAAAAGCAATCGAGAGGTGAGAATCCAAAGTCTATGAATTCTTTAAACCATGCTTAGCAAAATGAAACTTTCATATACTAAATCAAAGATGAAAGCATGAAAATAAGAAGCTTAAAGCTTAAAGATTTCTCCCATTATTTACAAAAAAACACCCTCTATATGATCACACATGCTAATGATGTCAAACATGCCACCGTGGTCACCACTTACTCTCTCTCTTGCGTCACGGCCTATCATGCTTATATAATTTCCCTAAACACACCTAAGCATATAGGACTTGGACCCGTGAAATGCATGCATACACTCCCTCATGCTCTACCACGATCAAACACATATGAAGTTACATGCACATAGAAAAGTATCGCATGCAAGCATACTAGCCATACCATTCACTTCTTTCTAAAATAGAGCAAACATGGATATATATACGAAAAATTGCCCCCCTTCCTAAAAACAAACTCATATCAGCATGCTATCCCACCGTGATTACCTTATACACCAAGCATGCTTATTAAAAATACACATATACAACCTGTTCATACCACCAAAACACATGCATATACACCAAAATAAAAAGGCTAAGACTAAAATGTTAGGAACATACCACGGCCCGTGTGGACCCAGGAGCGCCCACCTCGGTCTCATCGGGATCGTCCATCCCGTCGTCATCCCCCTCCTCCTCATCCTCCTTGAACACGGCCTCCTCGGCCTCAACCTCAACACCAACACTGGCCTCTGCAGCCCCGGTGCCCATACCCTCGACCTCCTCAACCTCATCCCTAACCTCTCCAGTCCCCTCCATCGTCCTTGCGCCGGAGATAAACTCCGCAAAGGCCCCCATAGCCCTACTTTCCTCCTCCTCAGCCCTGGCCTCTATGGCCACCCTATCCAACATCCCAACAATGGCATCCAATGACGCCCTCACATCTTCACTGACTCCCTCGGCCCCTACTCCCTCGGTTGCACCCTCAACCAGTCCTCCGACCCCCAAAACCACCCCCTCGACCACCACCGGTCGATCCCCACGCCTCCTCTAGCATGTATATCCTATCATACTACTCCCAACCTCCGAGGAAGCCCCCAAAGGCAAGTCCCCAACCTCACCTGCGCCAATGCCCACCGGCGGCACCTCCGCCACACCCATAACTTCTCCCACGGCCTCTACCTCCGGCCTATCGCTATCTGATGATGACGAGCTTGGGCTACGCTCTCCATGAGCCACCTGTGGTCGTTTCCCCCTCGAAGCAATCGCCTTCGACCTCGTTATCCTCCTCGGATTGAAAAGAAAAAGGAGAACCCAAAACTAGGGTTTCAAATCAAGAGAGAAGGACGGATCTAGGTCAAAATGGAGGAAGAAAAGGCAAAGGAATCAAGGTTTCTCTATTTAAAATGAAGAAGGAGTAATGGAGGGAGAGAAACAATTTTGAAACGTATGGAGAGAGAGAGGGTCTTTTCGATTATAAGGGGCCCAGTTATGGGGCGGCTACCCGCGAGTAGCCGCCCACTCTCGGGCAGCTAGTTACTGTAGATACCCCAATTTTGACCGTCTAGAGAGACAGAAATACTTCAAGTAACACACAGAAATATCCCACAGTTGGACATCCAATAGAGAACCAAAGGTTCGGTAAACCGGAAACCCTAACCCTAGCATTGACCTAAACCTAAACCGGAAACCCTAACCCTAGCCATGACCTAAACCTAAACCGAAAACCCTAACCCTAGCCATGACCTAAACCTAAACCGGAAACCCTAACCCTAGGCATGACCTAAACCTAAACCGGAAACCCTAACCCTAGCCTTGACCTAGCCCTAAACCCTAATCCTAACCTAAACCTAAACCTAAAACCTAAATCGGAAACCCTAATTCTAAAAAAACCCTAGAACCCCAAGTCCCTGGAAAGGGGCGGCTAGATCTAACTAGCCGCCCCATACCAGGCGGCTAGTTTTCCCTAGCCGCCCCCCTAACCGCCCCCTGGCCGACTTTGGACCAGTCCCCTGGATGGGACATAAAGCAGCAATAAATGCTGATCATTGCGGTGGGTCATGACCTTTAGCCGCCCTCTCTTGGCCGGATCAATCCAAGTAACCGACCCAAGCCACCGCTTGTCAGAGATGAGACGTTTGGCAGGTCATGATGGGGGCGGCTACCAGGAAGTAGCCACCCCATCCTGGGCGGCTAGTTGGAACTAGCCGCCCTTCACCTGGTCTCTGACAGAAGAACCAGAGAATTAATGAGAGGTCCAATCGAAGCCAACCCACTCCATTACCCTGGGATATTTCCTGCCTCTCTTTTACTATAAATAGAGGGGTCCCAAGCCCAAATACAACATCAACAAATCCACAAATCACCACATCTTCATCACCAACCCACCATCCCCACTTGTTCAAACCCTTCCACCACTAGAAATCCCAAGAGAGAGAGAGAGAGAGAGCCCCTTTTGTGAGAGAAACACCCATTCCCTACATAAAATACCCTCTCATCCCGCCCTCCATAAACCCAGGCTAAACCTAGCTTAGCCTCTGCCAAACACCCTTTCCTACCAAGTTCTGCCCAAACCCCCAGACCCTGGACGGCTAACCCTAGCTAGCCGCCCCCTGGCCGACGGCTAAACACAACTAGCCGCCCCCCTATCCACACCCCATATCAACATCCCTTTGTCCCATAACTCCTTTAGTCAAGCCCGGAAGCAGAATAGGATTACCTGTTTTTCACCTCTGTGTACGGTATATCCGTGTCTCAGAGCGGAGACCCCACAAACTCCCCACGTAGGCGATCAAATCCGACCCAAACCCTTTCCTGTTTTTAGAAAAAGCAGGTGGCGATCACAAAACCCCTTGAATCCTCTTGAGCCGCTGTCGGGCGCCTCAACCAGGAACGACACCCTCACCCCTTCCGAGAAGACGATCCGACCGAGCCCGCCAGGGCACGCATCCGATCCAATCCCGAAGAACCCCCACACACGCGGATTTTTCAACACCGACAAATCTGGCGATCACGGTGGGACCTCCCTCGTGAAAAACAACAAAAGGTAATCCTCTTCTGCCCCCTTTTACAAGCTTGACTAGAATGCTATCAACCCTCTAGGAAGGTTAGAGTTTCTCACTCCTTGAATTAAATCCTCTTCTACTGTGCATTATAACATCCTTTATTGCTTTGTAAGCCGCACACAGCTGCGCAATCCTTACTGCTTTCGTAAGTCGCACACAGCTGCGCAATCCTTTACTGCTTTCGTAAGTCGCACACAGCTGCGCAATCCTTTACTGCTTTATTTACTGCTTTCAATCTGCATTCATCCCCACTCTACGTCATGGAATCCCACATAGAAGAGGAGATATTAGAGGAAAGGAATCACCAAGAGGGTCAGGCCACACAGTTCCTGACCCATCTAGAGGAAAGGATGGCTAGTCTAGGGTATCAAACGGTAGAGGACATGTTTCATGACCTCGCTGACTACCGTCATGCCAAGACCTCGAGACAGGAAACCCCTGTCGAAACCCCTAAATCCACTCCCAAAGCCCCATCCACACCCACTCTCGGTCAACCGAGCATTTTTTCATTCGCCCCCCTTTCCCCCGCGAATCCAAATTCCCAGCCGTTTCCACCCCAGGCCCCTACCAGACCCCAAACCCGGGACCGCTAGGCAGCCCTCCCGGGGAGAAACACTGGACGAACCATCCGGAGAATCTCTCCGAGACTGGTCCCTCGGCCCCCAAACACATGTCTCTACATAACCTGAGACAAATCCCGTCAGTCCACCTACCGGAGGGATTCAAAATCCCCAAATTCCGCCGGTACAACGGTCGTGGAGACCCAGACATTCATTTAACTGCCTTTTATCTAGACGCACGCCCGTTTCTAGATAATCAACCTCTACTAGTCTTCCTCTTCCAGAAATCATTGGAAGGAGAAGCACTACAATGGTTCTCCACCCTCCCTGTAGATCACTTGTCGAATTTCTCGGCTGTAAGCGAGAAATTCTTGGGCCGCTACGGTTACCAGAGGATTAGGACCCCCTCTATTTCAGATTTAACCGTAGAGAGAATGAGGCCTAGGGAGGAATTCGAACAATACGTGTCTCGGTGGCGCACCCTTGTCCACCGAACCGGTCTGCAACTCACAGAATGTCAAGAAATTGACATGATGTTACAGAGCCTGAGTCCAGAGCTCCGTACGAGCCTTTCGTACGGAGACTGCACTACGTATCAACTTCTGATTGACCGCCACAACAGGATTTCCCGTTGTGCAGCCCCAGCAGTACCAAACCCAGTCCCCACCTATCAGCCATAGGGTTGGACAACCGCCTCGTAAGGCGCAAACCCCCACGGTAGAGGGGATCATTAGCCAAGTATCGGCACTCTACCCGAACGGAGCACGAGTTCCTGACCGAGGAACAGCTCCGAGACAGTACACGCCCGGTTCATCCGGATATGCACCGCCTCGGCAAGCGAATCAAAATTTTACCCCTCGATCAGTACCCGTCCCCGTGCCAATACGACAAAACCTCACAACCCATGATTCCCCAATTCAGGCCCCCTCAATCCATAACCAGGACCAAAACAGGAGATCCTCTTATCCTATCCCCCCAAGAACGCAAGGTATAGCCCTTAGAGAACCCGCGTACGGCCCCCATGATAAGGCTACACCTTCCCCCTCCTACGGCCCAAGATGGTCAAACAAGAGATAGCTGTTCCCCCCTCCCGGAAACCCTAGGGAACATCCTCAGAGCCTTATTAAAGGTCAATAGCATTTCCTTACCCACGGCTAGACCTTCGCCTATCGGTGCTGACCCAACCCGTTTTTGTCAGTATCATCGGCATCACGGCCACACCATCGAGCAATGCTCCTTGTTTAGAGACATTGTCTACACCCTTGACGAAGAGAGACGCTTAGACTGGGCCACCATTAGGGGACTCAAAAACCCAGTTACGAGATCACTAGAAGTCAAGAAGGTCCCAGAAACCCATAACCCCGTAGAAACCACAATCCAAAACCCAAGGCCAGCTACGAAGGCTCCCTTGGAAGAACCAGAAAACCTGAGCTATGAAAGCGTCTACACCATAGAAGTCGCTGACCATGAAGAGTCACCCAGAATCGTTCCAGGTGGCATAATCTTACCAGCCTCTTCCCCCTCCTACCAACCCCCTCCCTATTCTCCCCAAACCCACAAGACTCTTTCCCCCAAAAAAGACCAACCAATATCCCCCTTACAAATCAACAGAAGCCTGCGCCCAATAACACAAAGCCCCCGAACCACCATTGACGCACTAAACCATCATACTACTAGAGCAGGCAGAATCTTCAACACTGTACCCTCTTATAGACACCCCCTGCCTGAAACCGAAACTGAGGAGCCCCGCGCCGGGGATAGGATCGACATCCTAGACCAACTCCGAAAAATCCCCGCGAAAATTTCCATTTTGGCTAATCGAAACCTCAGAACACCACCAGCAGGCTCTAAGAACGTTCCTAGAAAGAACCAAGTCGACCCGCAAATCTCTACCCTAGGCATACCAATAGCTCTAGCCACCGCAGGACTAGGGCCCGTCATCACCTTTAGACCTAAGGAAGAAGTTCATGATAAAGTCGTCAACACCTCAACCCTATGTATAACAATCAACCTCGAAGGACACTCGGTGGATAAAGTTCTAATTGACACCGGGGCAGGAGTAAACCTCATGTCATTACAAACCTTCGAGCACATTGATGGCGCATAACCACACTCTTTGAAACGGACACCCGTATATTTGCCTATGACAAAACGGCTCGTCCAGTTCTAGGCTTCAAGGACTTCCGATTAAAAGTGGGGCCGCT
>CM060878.1:12251238-12409238 GCA_030737845.1 Acorus calamus | reverse complement strand
GTGGATCAAAACACCCTTGCATTTCATTCAGTCCATTTGTCCCACATTGTCTGAGAGAAGATAAAGAGAAGAGCCTTCTTTTCAAAGTTCGATTTACCTTGGTTGGGAAACCATTGAATGAATTCTGACAGATTGATGGCATTTGAAATCATGAAGCCCAAAGCTCTACATAAGGAGGACCAAATGTCAGCAAAATATGAGCAATGAAGAAAAAGGTGGGAAACTGATTGAAACTCGTTGAGGAGATATCTGGACTCTGCAACCAGCCCCCTCCTCTATAGACGATCCAAGGTGGGCAACCTGTTCTGGACTGCCTTCCGTTGTAGAAAGCTAAATCGAGGAGGCTGAATCAGATGCCAAAGAGCTTTACACCAACCAGGCGAAGGAGAGATTTTGCCTGTTTTTTATGACTAGACCAGATAAGAATATCTTCACCCCTGCCTCCAACATCCAATTGGGTGATATCCTCCAAAATAAAATCGAAACCAGTCGGCCATCTTGAAGGTTTAACTGATTGGCCATCATGGGTCAACGCACTAACATGCACACGTTTAGGAGGATCCTAATTAAGCATCACCAATCCATTGAAGTGTTCTTGTAGGCTCATGCCCTGCAACCAAGGGTCATTCCATAGAGAGAGATTTTGCCCTTCAATATGACATAACGAACTCTTGGTTGACTCCAACTTTGGTCTTTGAGAAGACGATTCCATGCGAAAGAATAGGACGGATTATAATGTAAGGACCAAATATTCTTCGATCAAATGTACTTCTTACGCATCCATTGTGCCCAAAGGGATTGGTGGGAGGTGGAATTTCCCAGAATTTAGTCCCCATACTCACATCATTCCAAGTGGCTATGCTACGCATCCCAAGACCTCCTTCTGCAAGAGGTGAATAGATGGAATTCCAGTTAACAACGTACATTTTGTTCTTAAATACCATGAACTCCAGCCCACGGGAAGTTACAGATTTCCTTCTCTATTAGGTTGATAATTTTCCACGGCAAAGCAAAGACCGAAGTCTAATAGATGCTAAAATTGAATAGGACTAACTTCATCAGTTCTATTTTACCCGCTTTGGAAAGGAGAATTGCTGACCATGATTAAGTTTAGCACAAACTTTGTCTAGAAGAGGAAGACCTAATCTATGAGTTAAAGGTCCTCCAAATAATAGCAGACCAAGATATTTAACAGTGAGTGTCTTTGAATACCCAAAACATGAGAAAAGAGTCATTGCTAAGGAACAATTGGCTTTTGGACGAGTTGACTTGGAGAACGAAATTCTGGAAAACCATACCATTGAAACAAATCTTTCAAGGTGGCCCCATTAGAAAAAAGAGTCAAACCATCCGTGAAACAGAGGTGTGAGACATTAGATCCGATTTGATGAAAGAACCAATTAGCCCTTGTGATACCTCACTTTCAATTCTTGAAGACAAGACCTCCATTGATATGATGAAGAGGAGAGGGGAAAGGGGATCTCCTTGCCTGAGTCCACATTTGGAGGAGAAGAAACCATGCAGGCTGTAATTGATTAATTATTAACGAATAAGAGGTAGTTTGGATGCATTAAGCCGCCCAGTGGATCCACTAACTTGGAGAGATCATACCTTCATGACTTCCTTCAAGAAGTCACATCTCACTATCAAAAGCTTTCCGAAGGTCTATCTTTATGCACATGCTTCCTAAAGAGTTAGGGACAAAGAGATATTTGGATAGTTCATGATCCATCAAGGTGCTACGAACAATATAATATTGCATCTTTTAACAAAAGCCAACTGATTGGGGGAGATAAGACACGGTAAGATGAACTGGAGCCGAGTCACCTTGAGTTTGGTGATTGTTGTATAAACCACATTACACAATGAAATAGGCCTAAAATTCTCAAAAGAAACTGAATTTTTAGCTTTTGGAATTAAAGAGATGAATGAGTGATTGATATGTTCAAGGAGGTAGCCTAATGTGAAGAAGAAGAGACTCCAGCAATAAAATCAACCTCTGAAAGGGGCCAAAAGAAGTGGAAAAAACTTGCTAGAAAGCCATCAGATCCGGGATTACTGAGGGGTTTCAAGCTAAACAAAGCGTCCTTGATCTCCTTTGAGGAGAACGGGGCGATCAGGGCCTACTGTTCCTCACAAGATGACTTAGAGGAGTCTGGGAGAGCAGGGACAGGGTTCGACCCCACGGCTAAGCAGTGCAAAGAAGAAACCCATTCCATGATCAATAATATCATGTGGCTCAGAGGAAAATGTGCCATCCTGTATTTGGACAAATTGAATGGAATTTCTCACAAACCTGGCCTTGGTCATTACATGAAAAAGTAAGAATTGCAGACGAAAGCAGCTTTACATGCAAAGCTTGTAACTGACATTCTACTACCGCAGTCACTAGTTCAATGACTTTCCTATTCCCTTTATTTCCCCCAACTTGATCTACTAAGTATTTCCACGGGAACAGGGATTGATGAACCTTTAGAATACGTTCCATCCACTTTTGAAAGCGTTGTGGCACAGAAAGGGAGATTTGTCCATAACATTTCCTCCAATTCACTATTAGTCCCGTAAGGCTTTGAATATCTTCAAGGATCTATCGTCACCACTAGTAGCAGATGCACCTACAAACTCTGCAAGGCTGTCGTCACCACTAGCAGATCATTAGCGTATAGGGTATGAGTTAAAGTTGGATAAATCTCATGGGCATTCAGCCTAATGTAAGGTTGGTAGCCCATTAATTGATGAATTTGATTAACTCTTCTTAACAAGGCTGACAATACCTCTGCAATGAGAGTGAATAAACAAGGGGACAAAGGGTCACCTTACCTCAAACCTCGTCCCATGTCTATCCAATCCGTGGGAGAGCCATTAATAAGCAAGGCCAATTAAACTAGACACAACAAGTAATGATCCAATTACACCATAAATTAGGAAAACCAAGATTTTTCATCACCCGGTGCAAAGATTCACTCTCCACTGATCTGTACACGCAAGCTAGATCTGTAACTTCTCAGGTTTACACAGTAAGATATTATTCATTATGCTCCTGAAGATATTACTCACACAAACACACCACATTAGTGTTAGGGATTTCGGATCTTGGGATGCAATTAATCTAAGGAATAAACAAGCAAATCGAAAGCAAAAACACAAAAATTTACGTGGTTCGACAAACCATGCTACGTCCACGGAGCACACTAGAGATCAATATACTATCAAGGAGAATTTTTTACAATCGTCACACCGAATATAAAAATCCTAGAACCTAATGAAAAATATGAGATGCCCTTTATACTGACATCTCATTAAGGGCAAAAAAGTCAATATACCGAATACACTCCAAAAAAAATTTTCATCCCCGTGAGCTTTACGGGAGCTCGACCCCCGTCCGCCCCTGCGTAGCGCCAACAATCCTCTGCGCACATCATCAGGCTCCACAATATATAACAATCTCCCACTTGGAGACTACGGTAAGAGTAAATAACTTCTGTTAAAAGATCATCTATGATCTGGTGTGCTCATCCATGTCCTCATGCTAGAAGACCAACTGAAGCTGCGCACATCTCCATTTTTTCTGTAGTCACTGTCTTCTTCAACATGTCAGCTGGATTCTTGCTTCCCTGTATCTTCTCAAGCAATAGATTCCCATCATCCAAATGCGTTCTAATGAAATGATAACGAAATCCTATGTGCTTAGTCCTCGAATGAAATGTTGAATTCTTTGCCAAGTGTATAGCGCTCTGACTATAAATGTGCAAAACATTCTTCGTCTGTCTCTATCCCAACTTTGTTAACAAACCCCGTAACCATATCATCTCTTTGCTAGCATCTATCACAGCTATATACTCTGCCTCTTTAGTGGATAAAGCAACAATCTTCTGTATTTGTGAAATCCAACTAACAGCAGAATACCTACTTTAAAGAAATAACTGGTGGTGCTCCTCCTCTGATCAACCTCACCAGCAAAGTCTGCATCTACGAATCCCTGTAGCATCAACTCGCTCATGCTAGAGTATAAGCATCTGTCAGTAGTACCTCGCAAGTATCTAAGTATCCACTTCACTGCTTCCCATTGTTGCTTGCCTAGATCTGACATGAATTTGCTCACAGCTCCCACTGCATAGGCAATGTCCGGTCTCGTGCTAACCATAGCATACATCAAACTTCCAATCGCTGAGGCATATTGAACATTTTCCATGAAGTTTCTCTCCTCCTTCGTCTTCGAACTTTGATCTATGGACAATTTGAAATTACCGGCCATTGGTCTGCTAACAGTCGTTGCATTAGACATGTTAAACCTCTGTAAAACACGATCAATGTATTTAGCTTGAGACAACTGTAATGTACCTCTCTGCTTGTCCCTCGTAATCTTCATCCTAAGGATCTTCTTTGCTGAACCCAGATCTTTCATATCAAACTCAGTTGATAATCGCTTCTTCAAATTCCTGATTTCATCCATATCTGAACCAGCCACTAACATGTCAGCAACATAAAGTAGCAAAATAATATAACAGGAAGCAAACCTCTTGAAGTAGCAACAATGATCAGCGTTGCACTTGTGGTAACCAGTTCTCTGCATGAAGCCATCGAATTTCTTGTAACACTGTCTTGGAGCCTGTTTTAAGCCGTATAAGCTCCTCTATAACCTGCACACGGTTTCTCCTTGCCCTTTACTATGAAACCCTCTGGTCGCTGCATGTATATCTCCTCCTCTAAGTCACCATGCTAACTGCTTAAGATGTAGGTCCTCAGATGCAACTATGCTCAACATGGTAGTCAGTTTCACAACAGGTGAGAAAATGTCAGTGTAGTCAATCCCCTCTTTCTGCTGAAAGCCTTTGACCACCAATCTCGCCTTATATCGCTTGGAGTCATCCAGCTCCTCTTTGACTCGATACATCCATTTGTTGTGTAAAGCCTTCTTCTCTATGGATAACTTAGCTAGCTCCCATGTCTCATTGGAGATGAGTGACTTCATCTCATCTTCCATAGCAAGCTCCCACTTGCTAGCATCCTCTCATTGACATGCCTCAAAATAGCATTCAGGTTCATCTACATCGGTCAGTAATAAATAATTCATATACCTTCTGTTCGGAACATGAGGACGGGTGGATCTTCTGAGTGGAGGAGGCTCAAGAGCTGGGGCCTGTGGCATATCAACCGGCTGTTGATTGTTCTGTGGTGTAGTTTCCTCTCTCTGAGATCTATCAATTGTTTGCTATGACACTTTAACTACTGCAGTATTATCAGGTTCAAAATAAACATGATCAATCTTCTTCGAATCACTAGACTATGTTGCATTTCTATCTTTGTATATCAGCTTTTCATTGAATATGACATCTCTACTTCTTATAACCTTTTTCTTTTGGTCATCCCAGAAACGATAACCAAAATCATCACCACTATATCCGATAAAAGTGCAATTTAGTGATTTAGAGTCAAGCTTACTCCTGGCACTATCACTAATGTGTACATATGAAACACAACCGAAAATTTTCAAATGAGAAAGGTTTACCTCTTTGCCGCTCCATACCTCCTCTGATATCTTATGGTCCAAAGGAACTGATGATCCTCGGTTGATCAAGTAGGATGTTGTGTTGACTGCTTCTGCCCAAATCTGCTTTGGTAGACCTGACTGTATACGCATGCTTCTGGCTTTCTCAGTCAATGTTCGATTCATCCATTCGGCTATCCCATTCTATTGTGGAGTCCCTTGTACAATTCTCTCTAATCTGATTCCACTATTATAACAAAACTTTTTGAAATTGGCGTCTCCATACTCACCACCATTATCTGACCTCAACCTCTTGATTCTCAAGCTAGTTTCATTTTCCACCATTGCCTTCCACTTCTTGAACACCTCAAACACCTTTGATTTCTGTCTCAAGAAGTAAACTCATACCTTCCTGGAATGGTCATCAATGAAAGTCACAAAATATGACTTTCCGCTGATGGATGAGACCACAGCCGGTCCCCAGATATCTGTGTGAATCAACTCAAGCTTATTTTACTTCAGAGTTCTGCCACACGTCTTGAAACTAATCTTCTTCTGCTTTCCAAAGATGCAACTCTGACACAAGTCGATATCAACTGACTGCAATCCTGGCAATCTCTCCATCGAGTGCATGACATTAAGTCCCTTTTGACTTATGTGACCAAGTATCTGATGCCACATATTAGGATCATCCTTACTGTTAGCAACTGTAATAGAACTACAAGCATCAATTGTCACATAAAGGGTACCAGTCATTTTACCTCGTGCAATGATCAATGAGCATCTCGAAACCTTCCAGCCGTCACTGTTGAAGGTTTTTATATAGCCTTCCTTTGCTAATTGCCCAATTGAAATCAGGTTCTTTCTTAGGTCAGGAATGTGTCTGACATCATTCAATTCCCATACAGAGCTATTCAGCTTGATCTGCACTTTACCCTTGCCAACCACATCGCAGGGTTGACCATCACCGAGGTACACCTTCCCAAAACTGCCTGGGACATAATTTCTGAGAAGATCTTTGTTAGAGATCGCGAGAAACGATGCACCAGAATCTATCACCCAAGAATCGGACTTGTTCTCCATGGAACAAATCAATTCGTCATCTGATTCTTTTGAAAGAACATTAGATTCATTCTTGTTGTATGCTTCTTTCTTCTCTGACTTGAACTGATTTTTGTAACGTCTCGTTTTACCACAATTCCAGCATTCAATAATCTTTTCGCATTCGAATTTTTATTATTGTTGAAATTTCTTGGATTTTTAGATTTGGATCTGCCGTTTCTCGATTTTGATCTGCCGTGCCCATTACCTTTGGTTGAACTTTTGCCTCTATTATCAACATTCAATGCTTGTTGCCTGATCTTCTCTGTCATAATCAAATTCACCACATTATCGAACTTCAATTTTTTTCTTTCCTATAGACGAACTGATCGCGGTAAAAGTGCAATTCCAGCTCTTAGGTAACTGTCCGAGGATTAATAAAGCACGGATTTCATCATCGAAAATGAGATCGACTGAATTTAATTGATCCATAACTTCATTAAATTCGTTGAGATGCTCCTTGAAATTGTAATCTTCGGTCATTTTCATATTGAATAACTTCTTAATAAGACGTACCTTATTTGCCACTGAGGCTGTTCATACAACTTGGACAATTTGGCCATGAGAGCAATCGTGGATGTCTCTTTCTTGACATTGAAGGCAATGTGCTTCCAACAACGTCCTGTGCTCTAGATCTACAGATCTCGCGAATGGACACCTCTTGTGCCCTAGATCTACAGATCCTGTTAATAGGCACCTCCTGTGCACTAGATCTACAGATCTCACAAAAGGACACCTCCTGTGCTGTAGATTCGTAAAATCGAAGTTCTGATACCAATTGTTAGGGATTTCAGATCTTGGGATGCAATTAATCTAAGGAATAAACAAACAAATCGAAAGTAAAGACACAAAAATTTACGTGTTTCGGCAAACCTTGCCTACATCCACTACATGAGAAAACATTTTTTGCGATGATGTATTTGCAACGGATCACTAAAACCGTCGCAAATGCTCTATTTTTTGACGGAAATGTTTGACCATCGCAAATATTTATCTGCTTTTGCGACGACTGAGTTGAGCCGCTGTTATAACAAGTTTTTACATCTGTTATTTTAGTCCGTCGCAAATATAATGTATTTGAGACGTGTTTTGGGCCGTCGCAACTAATTCATTGTCTATCTAACCTTTCATTTTTCCTTTTCAATTTAAGCCATCTGATCTTCATATTAAAAAAAAAAACATAACCCTCACACGTAGAAAAGCCCTAACACTTCACCTTTAACACTGCCGAATGCCCTACCACGCCGTCGCTTCAGACTGTTCGTGATTCTCAGGCGTCGCTTCATCATCTCCGCTGTCAGACTTCGATCCTCCACCGCCGGACAGCGTTCCTTTCCCGACGCCGTCTGTGGTCCGCCGTTCGATTGCCATCCTCTATCGACGTCGTTGGTTGTCCACCGTTCGATTGCCATCCTCCATCGATGGGATCGCTTCACTGTCTTTGACCCCCCATCGACGCTGTCGGATTGTGATTCTCCACCGACGGCATTGCTTCACCGTCTTCGACCCCCACCGACGCTGTCGACTGCGATTCTCCGCCGACAGCATCGCTTCATCATCGCTGATCCCCCACCGACTCTGTTGAACTGCGATCCACCGCCGACGCCGTCGCTTCGTCGATCCCCTGCTAACGCTGTTCAACTTTGAAAGTCCAACAAAGTCCAAAGGTGATGCTCATAACATTACATCATATAAACACTTGAAAGTCCAACAAAATATTTTAGAACACATAATCGAATGCCTCTAAATGTACGATTCATTGATCTACCATGACCCTTGGAATTTATATTTCAATTCTGATGTGCTCTGTGTTTAGCTACTATTATCTCATTTTGTTGATATTATTGATTGATGTATGGTTGAAAGCATCATTCATTGATCTATCATGACCCATGGAATTTATATTTCAATTCTGATGTGCTATGTTATTAGCTACTGTTATCTCATTTTGTTGATTTTAGCTACTTTTATGCATTTCCATAAGAACATTTCATTGCACTTGGTTGGCTTGATGCAATGATTTGCTTGCATTTGTCTTGATTTGTGTTTGGTATTGCTAAATATTTTCTATTGTGATTCCTAGTTGGGGTATTGAAGAAAGGCCCATTAGAAGGAGTTTCTGTGTTTATATGGGAACATTAAAGAAGAAGAGGGTCTTGATATTGTCAACAAATGCCCACTATCCTTAAAAAGATTTAGATTACCAGGTTCATTAGGGCATTTGTTCTAGCATATGATCTTGAAAACATGCTTAGATAATCCTGAAAACATCTGTTCTTTAAATAGTTTTAAAGAAAAGAGGGGGGAGGGTGTGTTATAAGGAGACCCGCTACAATGCTTTTGGCTTGAACTTACAACTTCATGCTAATCAAAACAACTACTGCATTGAATTTTTATATTATTTCTAACTTAGTTTGTATTAGCCTATATTTGATAAAGAAGGTATATAAAATAGTTTAAGAAAAGGCAAACAAAAAATAGGGAGTTCATCCATTCTTTGTACTTCTGCACTCATTGAAAATGTTGTTGAATTATAGTGGTTTGGTTGAATTGCGTCGAGATACCCCCCCCCCCCCCCAAAAAAAAAAAAAAAAAAAACTCATCTCATTGTCCCTTACTGGACTCTGAACTCTAGTCCTTTTGACCTGATTGGTGATTGTAGCCCTGAATAGAGTATTTCGAAGTTGGCAATGGTATGAAGATGTGCTATGTTTTTTTTTTCTTTTGACTAACATTGTGCTATGTTTTCCTTGTCTGATGAAGCATAGGGAGTGCTAACCATATCCTTGTCTGATGAAGCATTCTATTCCGATACAAATTCAAAAATCGCCAATTCACATATATGTTTGTGAGTTTATGATTGATACCCTTGTTAATGTCCAGAGCATTTTTATTTGGCAATATAAAATGGTTGTATGGTACATAATGCAGCATATGAAGCCCATGCATTGTATGATAACCTGCCACCATAGCTGGCCTAATCAATGACTCTGTAAGTCAGTCCCAATCATCAGTGAAAGCAATTGGAATAGTTTGTTTGTGGAGATCATTGTGGAAATCAGATCATACGAACAAGTAGATTTGAGCATGCAATAAAGACCAAAGGAAGTGATGGTGTTTCGTAGTGAAATCAAGATTTTGGGGACATCAGTGAAGAACCTATTTGTGAGGGTTTCCAAGAGGCAGAGAGGGAAATATGACATTTTGAGCTGTTCACTCTCTATTTATAGAGAACAAATAGGAGGTGCATCACATGTGAGCAGCTTGCTTCCCTGCCAGAGCCAGGATGGGTTTCAATAATACAAGTAACATCTAACTGATAATTTTTTCTCTGTGGCCTCTCTTTTAAAAACTTGAGATAATGCACAATGTGATTAAAGAGCTATCATTAACCACTAAAGACTAAGACCTTTATTTTTGGAAAAAAAAATTGTCAAATAGATTTTCCTTGCATATATGCACAATTACAAACATGGGATGGAAATTTTCTGCATCTCTCATCCTTCTACGTTCAAACTAAAATCCAGATTTAATCCTTTTTTGTTAAATCTCATTGGATGATGTAAGTCAAATAAACCTAAAGTTTGTACATGCAGTCACTCTTTTTTGTTGAAGACCTTAGTGCATACATTAAAATGGAAAAATTCATCCTTCTATAATTTTAAAACAGAACTTTTGTGGTTGTTCTCCTTTACAGGTGGTAATGTTTCTATCTTTTTTTTATTATTATAAATAACTTGATAAATTGCTGGCTATCTTAGGTTGAAGTAACACAAGCATCCTGTTGGATTAATAACCAAACGTGCAAATTTTTTTTCTTCCTAAAATGGAATCTAGTAAATGCAACTCAAACTATTACATATACTGCTCTGTATTGTTATTATTTATAAATATTTAACAGATGATAAATTTGTTTGTAAGTTCCCGATGCATGTAGTTCGCATCGTCCACAATCTCCTTGATCCGCCGAGTTAGCATTGTAAAGATTTTGAGATAGTAAGTTTTTTTGTTATCCAAATCACTTTCATGGATGAACTTAGACCTCTATTTCTTGTATTATGACATGCTTTTTTTTAGGCAAACTTTTGGTTTTTACAATGTATGAAACTAGTGATCATGTTTGATAGCACTGCATATTGTGTATGATGTACATAAATAGTTGTATGAAATATATACACACACACAAAATTTAGGAGTGCAATTCGGTTCAGCTAAATGGCTATATCTAACTTAAACTAGTCTAAACTGGATTTTTTTGGGTCTGGGTTGATCTTTATTTGAATTAGTTTAATTAAGGGTTGTGAAATTTATAAATTGGTGTAAGTTGGTTTTAATTTGTTTTCACATACTGCAAACAATTTTTTCACTTTCAAATGTGTGTGTCTCCAATGCTTTTTATTTGATCTTCATTTCTCTCAACTATTGTGTATGTGATAATGTGATGACCATTTTTTCATTTGTGAAATTATACATAAATTTGCCAATTCTTTTCCTATCACCCAAGACAACCACTGACCCACATTGCACATTTTTTTGTTTTTTTTTTCCATTCTCCATTTTGGGTATTTGTGTTTTTATTGTTTCAAGTACAGATTTTGTGATGGGAGGAGGTGCAGTGGTTTTGATGGGGATGATATTGATGATGCCATTGTTGGTGAGTGGAGGAGGGCATGACTATGGGAAGGCAAATTGAAACAATAGCTAGCATTTTTGTTTTCACTTTTAACTATGTTAAATGTTTTCTTGTTGCATAAAGTATAATGCACTCCGTTTCAAATCTGAATATTATTCTTGTTATACCACATTTTTCTTCAGTACAACTTTTAAGTTAATAGTTGCATAATTACACTCAATTAAATAATGTTTTCATGTAGTTGTTTTATAGTGGAATAGGTTTTGCTCACTGATTTTCAACTATGTGGAACAGGTTTTGCATGAATAACTATTACGGATGAGAGTCAACTTCGCTCAATCTTATTCAAGCAAGGTTCACTTCAGGGACAAATGGGAGAGATTCTTATTTTGGATGTAGACATGATTTGATATTTATGCTATATATTATAACCCTATTTTGAAAGTACATGACTTGATGTTTATACTATACTGAAGATATATGTTGCTTTACAGGCCTAGCAAAATATTTATTTTTATTTTTGATCTTGTGGATCTACTACAGGTCTTTATGTGAATACATGTATTACAAGTTTTCTAAAATCTAAAATAAATAAAAATAAATAAAAATATTATTTGCGACGGTTTAGGCCCATGTTGCAGAAAGTGTAAAAAAAAGGAAAAAACGTTTTTGTGACGGTTAGTTTATCCGTCGCAAAACATGTAATTTACTAAGCAAAAAGCTTATTTGCGACGGTAGAAAAACCGTTATAAAAGATATTTACGACGGTTAAAAACCGCTGTTAATCTGCGACGCCGTTTGATACGACAGAACCCAAACCGTCGCAAAAGGATATTTGCAACCGTTACGGAGATTATTCACGACGGTTTTAAACCATCGCAAAAAAAGAGTTTTTCTTGTAGTGATCCACGGAGCCCATCAGAGATCAATCCAATATCAAGGAGAAGTTTTTACAATGGTCACACCGAATATAAAAACTCTAGAACCTAATGAAAAATATGATATGCTCTTATATACTGACATCTCATTAAAGATAAAATATCTAATATACAGAATACACCCCAAAAAAAATTTCAACCCCGCAAGCTCTGCGAGGAACTCGACCCCCGTCCACTCCTGCGTAACGCCAATATTCCTCAGCACACATCATCATGCTATACAATATATAACAAATAGATGGGATTACTATTTAACAAAAAAATCAAAATATGCATATGCACACGTGACTTTCCTGCGGACTGACCCTAAAATCTTTTTGCTGCATCTGTTCCAAGTTTTTCCCATTAATAACGAGTATATCGTCTTCTAATAAACATGCATCTATTCCACATAGCATTGGCAAGTTTCTAGTTTCAGTATTGTGATTTTCTTTTTTGTTCAAAGATTTTGATTGTTTTAAAAAACAGAGAGATGGGCGAGTATAGGAGGAGGAGAATTATTAAGTGGGCGAGAGGACATCACAAAAACCAAAAAATAAATAAATAATATAAAAATTAAAACAATTTTCTGTGAATTGGTTCTCGTACACGCCTGGTTTTGTTGAAAGAGTCAATGCATTCATAGCAGTACTCTTTTAATGTACTGATAGGTCTCAAACCTTTGTATAGATTTTATTCAAACCAAGTTCATCCTCAACTGAAGAATCCAAATTAAATCAAAATTAAGTCTCCGTTTGGATAGCGGAATTGAGTTATTCTGCATAGATAATTATTCCACTATAATAACAAATCTAAATGAATAAGAGATTTTCTATTTGATTGTGTTTTTTTTATTCTTATTGGAAAACATAAGAATAAAGGTTGAATTGTTTGGTTGATAAAGAATAAAATATAAATAAAGTGTAAAAAAGTTGATTTGACATGTGAGCCTTTGATTTATAAGAGGTGTTGATAGGTGATTTGATGTGATAAGATGTAAAAAATTGATTTGGCATGTGGGCCCATAAGAATAGATAAAGTGAGTATAGCTTATCCTAGTGGTTACTTAGAATTGTTATACTTTCTTATACTCGTTTAAACTGGATTAGTAATACCAAGTTATACTATGCATACAAACAACGATTTTCCTTATCCTTTCTTATTCCACCCTTATACTATCATTATACCCGCCTATTCCGTTTTCCAAACGGGGCATAAGTGTACATGTCATATATAGCATCATTTTTTGTACGTATATATAAATAGAGAGTATGTATTGTTTAACAACATATGAATAACAAAAACATAGGGTTTCTTATCATTCTCTAATCCATCTTCCCTTTCCAAGTAAATCTCCAAGCAACCGCAGCTAACATGATTATAACAGACATAGCAACATGTTTATCGGAAGCTTCTGCACGACCACTGATCCGATAGCGATGAACATCACAACGAAGCCGGAACAACAGTGAAATTTGGACAGCATTACCATCTCTCTTTTGTCGTCTCGGCATACCAGGCATAGCAATGAGAAGCCACTGAACAGATCCACTAAGGCGAACATGAAGAGTACATCCATGGGGAGGGGTTTTGCCATGTTGCTTATTAAGAGGATCGCTCCCGAGGATGTGGTGATGAGCGGGGACGAGATATTGAACACGTAGTCTGCGTCATCTTTATCAGCATCTGTTGTTGTTGTTGTTGTGGTGGTTGTGGTGGTGGTGGTGGTTGCTGCTACTGCTGCTGCTGTTTCTGCCGGTGCAGCCACAATCATCTTATTAATCTGTTCACCAATTGCAGCAGTGGAAATTAACTAATGTTACTATGGAAAACATGGAACAGAGCGATAACATCAAATCCGGCCAAGTAGCCATCTCAAGCCCCCGAGCGAGCAACTAAGTATCCCCTCTCTGTCATTGTATGTATAGATTTAAAGCAATCAAAATGTAGTTATGCAAATTATATTGTATATTGGGCGTTACAGAAGTCTCCAACCAACCCGAGATCAAACAAAGAACAACACAAGAGAAAGCAAAATTTTATACATGGTTCGACAACCTAAGCCTACGTATAAGGGCATCCAATTAATATAGGTGAGGTACAAAACTTACACGAGACTCACAAACTCCAATGGAGTTTCCATCTCTTACTAGTGCACTCAACTTTCAATGATGTTTGTCTAAGTACTTAACATTCGATCTTTTGAAATTTATAAAGGGGATACATATAGCGAAATTTAGTGATTCAGAAGGGGAGAAGATTGTTGATTCATGGCAAAAAGAAATGGAAATAAGCTACCCAAATATTTATTATTTTGACTTGGCACTCCGCCCACCCCCAATAAATAAAACAATGCCCATACCAGTTTGGTCTAATAAAGCTTAATCCATGTTAGTGTTTTTCAAAGGCGCGTCTATCCCCACCAAGCCTTTCACCTAACCCACCATAAAAAAAACCGGTGTTTTGCTGTTCCTACCAATCCAAATCGACCGAAATCGGTCGCCATTTCAGGTTTTGGACGACCAGATTTGATCGTCATTTCAACTTTTGAGCGACAATAATTGGTCGTCATTTCAGGCTTTGGGCGACCATAATTGATCAAAGAGGGTTCAGAACTATATCTAATTATTCTTGTAAACAAATAAATTTTTAGGTTTATCCATCACATTCTACATTTATTCTTTTATCAAAACATCAACTAAGGGACTGGAAAAAAATGTAAGTATATATACTTTCAATTCATTCAAATTTTTATAGAAAAATATCTTATTAGATAAATATATATCATTTTTAAACTTCGTTTGAATTTGTAGTTAAGATGATTCTTTGTTTGAAAACAAAAAACCTACCAGTTGATCCAAATACATTTTATATTTGGCTTGAAATTTGTCTGTAACTTATGTAAAAAAAATTGTTCTTATATTCTACATTTAAAAATAATGATTTATTCTCCCTACATTACAACTCAGACTTGGAGTGATATGAATGATTGAAGAAGGATACACATCGTTGGATTATGTTTTCAAGAAAAAAAAATTATAAACTTTATTACAAATCCTGTTCGACTAGGTTCAGTTGCCCAAAACCTGAAATGACTGTAGATACCCCAATTTTGACCGTCCAAGAGAAGAAAATTATTTCAAGTAACATTTTTAAATGACCACATTTGGATCAAATAGAAAACTACTTTAGAGAATTAGAGAAACAATAGGAGAAACCCTAGCCACAACACTTAGAAAAATTAAGTGATCAGAAGCCGTGCGGCTAATTGAAAGTAGCCGCCCCTTAACCGCCCCCAACCGTTTCTTTTAGATGGGACATAAAGCAGCATTTAATGCTGATGTTTGCGGCCGTTTGTTCCAATTATCCGCCCCTTCTCTGACGGTTCAACCTTAGTAACCGCCTCAAGCCACTGCTTGTCAGATATTGGACGTTTGGCAGGCCATCATACCGGTGGCATCTCCTAACCAGCCGCCCCTCACTGGACGGATAACTACAACTAGCCGTCCCTGCCCGGACGGCTGAATTAGGGTAGCCGGCTCGCATCTGAACTCACCCATAAAGCATAAAGCAATTTTACTTAAGTGTGAAGTTACTTAGCCTCACCCTTTTGTCCAACCCATGCTATTACCCAATGGACCATAGAGTGCGTCTTTTTGCAATGATGGTTACTTGGCCACACCCTCTTACCCAATCCACGCTATTGCCCAAAGAATAATCCCATGCACCCTTTCCTACTATAAAAGGAGGGGTAGGGGTGAGAACCAAAGGGTAGCCATTTTCATTTCCAAAGTGTGTGTTAGAGAAAGAGAAAGAGAGATAGAGAGAGAGAGAGAGAGAGAGGGAGAGAGCCCTAGTTGAGAGAGAAGGAAAGTCATTCCCCACCAAATTCCACTCTCCATAAACCCCCCCCCCCCCCTCTAAATCATTGTCCTAAACCACTCTTAGCCCTAGCCAAAGAAATCCAAATTCTTACCTAGGTGCTGCCGAAATCTAGAAGAGAAAACCACCAACACCACTTTCAATCCTCATTACCACCACCCTAGCCAAAGCCAAAACACTTCCCTACCTAGGTTCTGCCCAAATCCAGAAAACCTAGAACCCGGTACCAGGCGGCTAGTCCCAACCAACCGTCTCATACCAGGCGGCTAATTCCCACTAGCCGACCCCCTCCTAATACATTTTTAGTCCCATATCTCCTCTAGTCAAGCCCCTGAAGCAGAATCGGATTACCTGTTTTTCACCTCTGTGTACGTTATATCCGTGTCCCAGAGAGGAGACCCCACAAACTCCCCCATGAGGCGATCAAATCCAACACCAACTTTTCCTGCTTTTTGAGAAAGCAGGTGGCGATCACAAACAACAAACCCCGTCTTTTCTAAGAAGCAGTGGAGCGGCTCAGGAACGACTCTCCAGGCAGTGATCTGATCAGTCGCGAGACGGACCAAGACCAAGTTCGCAGAAACCCCCAGTTTTACATACCGACAATGACAACCAAATTCAGTCGCCCAAAACCTGAAATGACGACCAAGTCCGGTGGCCCAAAACCTGAAATGGTGATCAAATTTGGTCGAACTGGCCGAATCGGTGGAGATAGCGAAACACCGGTTTTTTTAGCCGATTGGTGGGGTAAGAAAAATTGTTGGTGGGACTAGACGTGCCCTTTTTCAAAATGTAAGATGTACTTTTATTTGTCTTGTAAGTTTGGGTCTCATGTTTGTAATTTTGTGTGTTAGGTTTTAATCATACATAGGTTAAAGAGACAAGCATTACACACTATATAAATTGTACTATGTATAAAGTAATTTTTGTTTTACAAATGGTAAGGTGTTATGCACACATTGCTTAAGCATCGTTCGCACACGCACATGCACATGCGATGGGTGCAATGTGGTACTTTGTTGGCTCACTTGACACTTTTCCTTTTGGCTAATCAAACAGTGAAGTTCATTTTCATCGGATGTAATCTGGATTCTATAAAAGGTGGACATTTGTCTGGTGGGGGGACATTTGTCCCCCATTAAATGCAATAGGGGGCACACCTTGGACCCCATTTTTTTGGTGGGGGACACTTGTCCCCCCATTAAATCACAAGGGGGCCCACCTTGAGCCCCCTTTTTCAATGGGGGACACCTGTCCCCCCTTAATTAAGGGGGGATAGGTGTCCCCCATTTTTAAAAAAATGAAATGGGGGCAATTGCCCCCATTTATTTTTAAATGTTGGGCCCCCAACAGGCCCCATGGGCGGGGCCCGTTGGTGGGCCTACGGGCCAGCCCGAACGGGCCCATTTTGGGCTGGCCCGTGGACCAGGCTTCCAGAAGCAAGCCCGAGCCCGGTCCTCCCTCAGAACAGGTCGGGCCTACCCGTGAACGGGTCCGGGCCGGGTTTTCGGGCTTCGGGCTTTTTGATGACCCTTACTATTAATAGATATGGATTTCAACCATTAAAAAAAATCTAAAAATCGAAAGTCTCTTTTCCCTAAAATTTGTTATAGTATTAAGTTTCTGCAGAATCTGATACTGGGATCTTGATTTACTTGGGTTCTTCATCAATATTTTGTCCATCATCATCAGTGCAAACGCTGATGGAGATATTACTTCGAGTTATTCTGGAGACGGATATGTAGTTCCCCTGTGCACACTATTTGGTGGGGGTAAATATTGTCTTAAGGAGAGTGACTGTGTAATGCGACTCGACGTATTCTATTGAAGTCTCGGTCATATTCTCCAACAATCCATTGTTCTATTTTGTTCATTGTAATGTTCAATTTAATTAATGAAACAACATACATATTAAAACCCACAATATTTTAGGCATATTAACCTCAATTCCACTCTATTCTTCACATATTCGGCTACCCAAACATGGGGTGTAGATTTGAAGTGTCGTAATGCTGCAAATGTACAGATATGCATATGGCTGACACAATATTCAATAACACCAAAAACGAATCGAAAATGGTGGATGGTGGTAGTGGCGGTGGCGGACGGTGGCAGACGGTGGTACGGAAGCAGAAGAGATCGTTAGATCGGGGAGTCAACAGGTTCTCCCGTCAGGGTGGAGGGGGCAAGTGTTTATGTTGCTTGGAGTTTGGTCATTTCACGAGGGAGTGCAGGGACCCCCCCCAGATGCTGGTCTTGTGGCGGATGGGGCCACGGTAGCAATGTATGTAGGGCACCTAGTAAGGTAGGTCCCTTGCCTTCTGCAGGTGCCTCTCCAGCAACGGCCGCTCCTCCTTTTTCTCTAGAGAGGAGAAGTCCTGGGAAGGGGGGAGAGGCGGTGGTTATTGTACCTTGGTCCATGGAGCTAGAGGAGCGTGCTGAGAGGCTCAGTAGAAGTCTTTTCTTGGTCTGGGAGGGGACGGAGGGAGTGATATGGGATGAAGTGCTTTTGGCTCTTAGGGGTACATGGAGGGATCTTTCTCCGTTCCAGTTCTGGCCCCTGGGTGATCGTCGAGCCTTACTGCGTCTTCCAAGCATCTCGCTAAGGGCTGTTATTCTACTTGCAAAGACCCTGCCAATGGCTAATGGTATGGTTGGTTTCCGAGCGCATTCCTGTTGTGCTTGGGCTTTGACGGTCGATGGCCGATGTGTCTAACTTATTCTAAGGGGCATCCCTCTTCTTTGGCGTACCCAGGAAGTGATCCGATCGGTGGTTCTTCCTTTTGGGCATCTTCTAGACGCTAGGGAAGATACGGGAGGGAAGGAGGATTTCCCGGCAGTCAGGGTGGGGGTTTGGTCAGATCCGTCTGTGGTGGTGCCTCCTAGGGTAGCCATTTCCCTGGATGGCTGGCAAATACCAGTTGACATTCAAGTGCTGGAGGACGGACATACCAGGTCCTATGCAGAAGCCGCTCGTAAGGTTGGCGATCAGACAAGCTGTTCCTCGGCAGGACAAGGGGTGCTAGATAGGCCGACCGCGGTTAAGACTCCGATAGCCAGAGCCCCGGAGCCAGGGCCATCTGAAGATGGGGGTGTTTTCGGCAATCGGAAGGATCAGATGGTGCCTCGGGTTGTCGTGGTGGCAACGTGTTCTTATTCGACGACTGGTGTGGCTTCCGAGGGGAGCGGGCAGGTGGAGGTGACAGATCCAAAATCACAGGCGGTACGGGCTGAAGGTTGCGTGTCTTCAAAGGTTGATCTGCCCCTGCTGTGTGACATTGAGCATACTCACAGTGGGGCGTTAGGTGGACGCAGTTGTCAGAATTCTGAGGTGGGGGATCCTCGAGAGAAGGGTGATCAGGTTGGCATGTCTTTGGGGAGACAGATCAATTGTGGGCCGGTGGCCCCAGGTTTGGTGGAGGTACACCATCTGCAGGTCTTGGAGGTGACTCCTGGAGGGATAGTGGACAATGTGGGTATAGATCAAAGAGGGACTTCTGGTCATATGGACAAGAGTCTTAAGGGCCACATGGAGCAATCGTATGGGCTCAATGGATTAGCTGCGTCTCAGATACCTTTTTTGGGTGGGCCTGGGGTTTTGAATCCTGGCCGGGTTTCTTGCACAGTGGTATTCAGGTTGCGGCACAGTCCGTCCTGAGCCCAACATTCGCAAGACAGGGGGACTAGGAGGTGTACTTGGGGAGCCTAGTTCCTTTCCGGACCTTAGACCATGGCCCGCCCTTGGCTCCGATTTGCTCTTTTGTCTCTAGTCCTCGGTGCTTCGAGATGCCTCCACAGAATGTGGATTTGGGTGGAACGTGGACAAAATACATTGATAATTTTGGTAAGTCTACCTGGGTGTGGTCCCCGTTTTCTCTTCATGGTCGGCCTTCGACGGCTGATACGCTGGGCGAACGATGGAGCCCTCCTTCGTATCGGTCCCTCCCGTTGGTGGTAGGTGATTCCGTGGCAGAGTCGGCTCCACAGGAGGTGGGGGGCTCCACTCTTGATCCGCGGTTGGAGGGAGTGTGCTTGGGCTCAGGCAGTGAGCGGAGCAGAGAGGTGAGAGCTCAGGGTTTACCGATGAAGGTTGGGGTCTTGTGCAGGTTCCCGCTTAGTCCTTGGAGGAGTTCGTTGCTTCACCAGTTTGCGAGAAGGGGCGGTTCATGGGTCTTAGCATCCAGGATTTTGGTTCCAAGGGACGCTTCAAAGACTTTATGTCAGATGAAACCATCGTTGAGGATAGTGAGACGCTGTTGGAGGGTGGGCAGGAATGGTAATGATGGGCAGCGGGTTTGGGGGGCAGAGGAGGTGGGGTTTATTTTGGTTGTCCATGTTTAGAAGTCTTAGCTGGAATATCAGAGGGTTGAATGCGGGGTGGAAGAAAGCAGCTATCAAGGACCTTATTTTTGTGCATGACGAGGAGTTGAGTGCTGTCAAATGCATTTGGTCCCTGCCATGGTGTTTACTGGGCGACTTCAATATTACGATGTTTGTGGAGGATCATAACAGGGGAGGTTCTATCACCCCTTCTATGGTGACGTTCGCGGATTGGGTGTCAATGGAAGGGCTGCTTGACCTAGATATCTCTAACCAATCATTTACATGGAGCAGCCTCAGGGAGACACCATCTTTGGCTAGACTTGATCGAGTACTCATTGATTCGGAGTGGGAGGAGGCTTTCCCGGCTTGTTCCCTGCGTGGTCTACCACGTATTTGCTCGGACCATTCACCTTTATTGTTGGAGGCGGGTGGTGTGTTTCGAAAGCCTGCTCAATTCCGTTTCAAAGATTGGTGGCTCCTTTGCACAAGTTTTACAAACTTGGTGACCTCCTCGTGGCGGAGGGAGGTTCTAGAATTATCGGGTGCTGCCAAGCTGGCTTTTAAATTCAAAAGGTTGAAGCTGTGCTTGAAAAGTTGGAACAGACAGGAAAGGGCTCGCAGAAGGGCACGGAAGCAGGATATTAAATCGCAGCTGTCTTTCTTAGACACATGGGAGGAGGCGGGTTTGCTTACAGAGGAGGATAGGGAGTCTCGTGGCTGTTTAAAGGGCTCGTGGATGGAGATTACTCGGATGGAGGAGACGGAATGGAGATAAAGATCAAGGGCGATTTGGCTTAAAGAAGGTGATGGAAACACTAAATTCTTCCACAAAATTGCCAACTAGAGATGCAGGGTTAACAAGATAGCAAGGTTGAAGGTGAATGACAGAGTGATGGAGAGGTCCGGGGACATTGGGGGGCCTTAGTGGCCCACTTCACCAATACTTTTGGGCGTCACAAGGGCTGGAGCCCTTTATGGGTGGACGAGGACTTGCGGCACCTTCCGGACCATTGCCTAGGTAAACTGGAATCGAATTTTACGGAAGAGGAAGTGAAAGAAGCAGTCTTCGGTGCCGAGGCAGACAAGGCTCCGGAACTGGATGGCTTTGGGTTGCGTTTTTTCCAGAACTATTGGCATTTGGTGAAGGAGGATGTGTTGGACATGACCTCGCAGTTCTTCTTCTCTTCGGCGGGCATTGGTAAACCGAATGCCACATTCCTGGCTTTGATCCCAAAAAAGGTGGGAGCCGAAGAAATTGGTGACATTCGACCCATCAGTCTAGTGAATGGAGGCTACAAAATCATTACTAAGTTGCTGGCAAATAGGCTTAAAGTTGTGGTTGGGTTCCATGTGGAAGATTCATAATCCACATTCATTCCGGGACGTCTCCTACATGATGGGTTTATGGTGGTACAGGAATGTATTACGGCAACTCACAAAGACAAAAGGGAAGGTGTGATGATCAAGCTTGACTTTGCTAAAGCCTACGACAATGTTAAATGGGATTTCCTTCTACACTTGCTCAGCTATCATGGGTTTGAACCCAATTGGATCCGGATGGTGTCGGCTTGTGTTATGACAGCCAAAGCTTCAGTATTGGTTAATGGAAAACCTTGTGGATTCTTCCACATTAACAAAGGGCTAAGGTAAGGTGATCCCTCCTCGCCTCTGCTATTTGTTATTGTTGCCAACGCGTTCATCCGACTAATGAAGATGGCTGAAAAAGGAGGATGGGTGATGGGTCTCCGATGTGTTCCCAATGGCACTGCGGTCTCGCATGTTCAATATGCGGATGATACCATCGTTCTTAGTGCAGCCAATGAATGTGCAATCAGAGGTGTCAAGCTTGTCTGTAGATGACTCTTATCAAGACTGAAGATCAATTACCACAAGAGCTCCTTGATTGGTATTAACATTGACCCTTTGGAGACCAGCCGGTTTGCTGCCATATTGGGGTGTGGGGTGCAGTCTTTCCCTTTCTGCCACCTCGGCCTCCCTCTCCATGTGGGGCGGTTGTCTCAAGCTAACTGGTTGCCTCTCGTTAGTCGTTTCGAGAAGCACTAGGGGATGGAAGGGCTGGCTATTGAGTCTAGGGGGTAAACTGATTTTGATTCAAGCTATACTGTCTAACCTTCCTATATATTTCTTATCTCTGTTTAAGATCCCCAGGGGTATCCTATACAAACTCGATGGGATTAGACACCGATTCCTGTGGAATGGGTCTACCGAAGCTGGTCAAAGACCCCACTTGGCTCGTTGGGAGCTGGTGTGTTCGGAGAAGCGAAACGGAGGTGCGGGGCTGATCAACCTTGATGACATGAACATGTCCCTCCTTTGTAAATGGCTATGGCAACTGCTTGCTTTCCCTGATCTGCTATGGTGCAAGTTGGTTAGGGAGCGCTATTGCAGACTGGGCATCCACCATGAACGGTTTTCGAGGAGTTCTGCAAGGCTTTCTAGGATCTGGGTCAGGATCCTATCTTGCTCAGAGGTGTTTTCCAAAGCGATTCACTAGGAGGTTAGTTCAGGAGAAGCGGTGAGTTTCTTGCATGATGTGTGGTTGGGTGACTCCACCCTCATGTCCAGGTTCCCGCAGGTTTTTGAACTAGCAATGAATAAGGTGGGGGTTATCCAAGAATTCTAGACTTCTCACTCGAGCTCGGGGTACTGGGATATTGTGGTCCGTAAGAACCTGAGAGGAGCAGAGGTGGACTCGTTCATTGCTTTGCTCGAGGCACTTCAAGGTTCTTCTTTGATACCAGGTCAGTCGGACGAGTTGATCTGGACTCCAGGTGGCTCCGCCGGGAGCTTACTCCCTCCGTTCTGACGGCCCCAAAGCATAGGGAGATTTGGGGTGGAAAATTCCCGCTTAAAGTTAAAATGTTCCTTTGGCCTCTATTTCTGGGAAGGCTAGTTACAAAAGACAGACGAGCTCGGTGGGTGGCAAACCAAGATCTTCGGTGCGTTCTTTGCGGTGTGGAGGATGAATCGGTTTTGCACCTATTTGTTTCTTGCCCTCTAGCACGTGAGGTCTGGAGCTGGCTGGGGGGCTTGACGGGTTTGGTGTCTTCCTTCTTGTCTATTGAGGATATGTGGAGGGCCGGAAAGAACATGCGTCGTCGAGGTGATCGGAGTTGTCGGGCCAAAGTGACTCAATGCTTGGTTCCTACGGTGGTCTGGTCGATTTGGAGGGAACGAAATGCTACGCTATTCAAGGGGTGCACACCATACGTAGAAAATATTTGTGAATCGTCTCTCAGATTCATACAGGATTGGGGCATCTCCTGCGCGGGTGCGAGTGTGGTTGCCATTTCAGATGGCCGTCTGTCTATCCAGGAGTAGTTCATTAGTTTTGGGAGTCGACCTTACTGTAGATCTCTCCTCTACTGTAACTTTGACTACTCTTTCTTTATTCTTTGCTTGTTTGTTCTCGTTTTGTATCCTTGGGCTTGACCCTTTTGCTATAAAAGAGGATGGCCTACCGTGTTGATCCAAAAAAAAAAAAATTCAATAGAGAGATTTTCTATTACCTCATTTGGTGGAGCCTGCTCTTGATTGTTCCCTGCTTTGGGCAATGATTCCCCATCTATTGTTATTCTATGTTCGCTAGAGTTGTCACCTTCATCGACCTCCAGATCCTGTGATTTGGTTAGTAAATTGTACTTTCAATTAATAGTATGCTTCATGAATGCATTTGATCACTTTGTAATTGAGATATATAATTGTAATTCATAAATTAATAAAATAGTTTTGATATCTTCTTACCTTGTCAACAAGGCTGTCAGGATTCACTGTTTCGTTTTTCGTCGCCCTCCTTGAGGTTCTAGTGGGTGCTGTTGTCAAACAAAAAATTTATTTTTAATGTTAATTTTTATGAATTATATTCTAACATGAGAATAACTATGATAATAAGAAATAACTCTCCATTTAAAGATAGGCATCTTAAAAATCATATCCTGATTTCTCATAGCATTCGGTGTTGATTTAGTGGTTACATTTATCTAAAAGTTCTTTACCAAGGGGTGTGGGAGGAAAGAGGGAGATGCCCAATGATCGTATGGGAAGAGAATGGGAACTTCTCATATGATTGTATGATCTTCAACTGATTATTCAAAATGATCGTATGGAAAAAGAATATGTAAGGGGTGATCAATAGCCCTCTAGATTTACATTTGGTGGTAGCTTGTCCTAGTGGGGTTTTTCTTTCTATGAGGGGATGCAATTTTGCCTAGATCATGTTTCCCTCCCTTACTGACTAAAATGCCTTACTTTCTAAGTCCTTCCACACAACTTTTTGTACCTGCTCTCTCATTGTAAATTTTATATGGAACTGAAAGATAATTACTTATCTAAAAAAAATAGTGGGTTCTTAATTGCAAATCAATTCCCAATGTTTTTTTTTTTAAATCTCATAAAAGTTATATTACCCAAATTAATAGATGTACCATTATAGTTGAAATATTGAAAAAATATATATTTGCATATACATCCTATGACAAATATAGCATATTTGCTTGTAATCAACCCCTAACAAACCATTATGAATAACTCTGAATAGTGGGATGACCCCTTACTTTTAGTCGGAACGAAGTGTACATGTATATACACAATAAAATACAAACTGCAGATCAGGATTATCTGTTGACCTCACCCACTATCGATGAATCGATTTTAACTGGGTAACTAAATGGATGTGGCGAATATATTACTTGACATTAATGATATCCTAATCTCATGTGCCTCACATGTTTCATCAGAGCATCCATCGTCACTACCGACGCTATGGGGATCTAGTTAACATATATTTAATGCTTATACTAGGAATCTAGGATAATATCAGAATATTGTGTGTTCAATGATCCAGGGGATTCCCTGAACGACAAAGTCATCAAAGATCCCATACGTGTACATCATGTATTTTTGAAATCCTTCTCTCCACCTATCACAGATACAACATGATTGCATCCAATTCAGCAATAGCTGATGTCAGCAAGGGACATCCCTCACATCCTGTTGTGCGTATTAATTTGGAAGAAGGATGGATAAATAAATAAAAAAGTATCCATGGGTTAGTGAAAAGGTCTCTTATATACATGCAACACTACAAGAAAATTGC
The DNA here is from genome assembly GCA_030737845.1 of Acorus calamus. NCBI lineage: Eukaryota > Viridiplantae > Streptophyta > Magnoliopsida > Acorales > Acoraceae > Acorus > Acorus calamus. The sequence goes on along the minus strand of CM060878.1, from coordinate 12,383,778 downwards.
TTTTCAGCCAGGAATGTTTTCCTTGGTAAACGTGATAATTTCTTTGGTAAAGATATTTTTCAAGGAAAATTTTTTTTGATAAGTTCATTGTAACAATCCGGTGGCTAAATGTATTTAGCTACAAAATCACTGTTTTCTTGATAAATATTTACCAAAGAAACATATTTTCCTTTATAAAAACCTTTACTAAGAAAAATATTGTTGATGAGCATAAAATAATTTCCTCGGTATATATAAATGATTTCCTTGGTAAAGTTCAAAATATTCTCAAGGACAATTTTCTTTGCATATACTGAATTATTTCCAAGAAAATATTTCCTTGATAAATTTAAATTAACCAAAAAAATTGGCAATGAAACTATTTCCTTGATAAAAGCCTGAATAAATCTTAATTATGAATAAAATTTCATAAAATGTTATATTCATCCCTGTATATATATGAATGTTCAGAATGTGAAAATTTCCAACAACAGTATTTTTTAAGCAACAGTGTAACAAAAACAAATAAAAAACAAAACATGAATATCAAATTCACTCTAAGAAACACACATTGAACACCACTTTCACATATACATTGTTTAGAAAACATTATTGTTTGTAAAGAAGATCCTCCCTGCTTCAACTCCAAGTGATGCAGATCAGGTCGATTAAGAAACTACAGTCAATAAAAATCAAAATGCAGTATGAAATGCTCTTACATAACAGTCCACATAAATAACAACAAACAACATTAAAAAAAATTCATGTATCAGTAAATGTAATACATGTATATATTACATCAAATTGGCATAGATACATCTATTCAAACATCTCCCATGGCCTAGTAACATTTATTAAAACTTTCAAACCCATGGAAGGACATCACACAGAGACACACCTACTTCAAAATTTATAATTGAATCACTTCCAACCCAATTAAAAGGAAATTCAGCCCATTATTAAAAAAACAATTTAGCTACAAATTTTGCAAGGATTCAGGAAACACACAATCATGTGCATGCACCAATATCTCTCTCTATGTTCAAGAAAACCAAATGCAAATGAAAGGGAACTAATCATCAAAAGAGAGCTCAATATATGAACATCCTAAATTAAAACATCTTATTAAGTCATTGCTTGGCTGCTGGAGATTGTGTATAGATGTCACAAACAGATGCTATGATACTTGGAATTACCTCTATTATACCATTGATGCAAGTCCAGTCCTGGTCAAGAATAGTAGCCTTCATGTTAATAGGCTCATCATCTAGCACAAAAATGTCAAGTCCACCAACATTCATTTTTTCAATTTTATTTTATTATATAGTCACATTCATAATTATCAATGTAAAAATGAAATTGTACCATGATTGTTGAGCCATATACCATGAAAAAATGAAATCGCACCATCAAACATTGTTGTTTTCTTTCGCCCAAGTATGATCAACCGGTAGAAAACGACGATGACACATATAACAAATTTTTCTTTCACACTTCAATGATAATGAACTTGTCTCAGCCCCACAAGTTGGACATGCCAATTTTCCTTTAGTGCTCCATCTAGACAAACTTCCATATGCAGGAAAGTCATTTATCATCCATAACACTGCTGCGTGCAATCAGAAAGTCTCACGTGCAAATGCATCATATGTTTGCACACCATATTCCCATAATTGATTCAGCTCATCTATTAACGGTCGCAAATACATGTCAATATCATTTCCAGGTGACCTCGGTCCTGAAATTAGTAAACACATCATAAAAAATGACTCCTTCATGCACATCCAAGGTGGTAAATTGTATGGCATAACCAACATTGGCCACATGCTATAAGAGGTATTCATATGACCAAATGGATTAAAACCATCACTTGCTAAACCAAGATGAATATTTCGAGAATCCTCAGCAAACCACCCATATGTTTTATCGAATTCTTTCAATGCAAGATGGTCTGCTAGATGCCGCCCATTATTTTCATCCAATAAGCGTTTCTCCTTGTGCAACCTCTTATCTTCAGCTATTTTGCTTGACATGTACACCTTTTGAGGTATTTTCTTGCGCTTACCTTGGTTGTAACTCCACCGAGACTCACCACAAACAGGACACTCTTCTACTGTTTCATGCTCCTTCCATAACAATACACAATCATTTTTACATGCGTGTATGCGAACATAATGAAGTCCCAAATCTCGCATTACAATTTTTGCCTCATAATGGGACTTAGGTAAGGTGTTCCCAGTAGGTAGTACTTCCTTCAATAATTCAAGTAGCATATCGAAAGATTTACTGCTCCAGTTATTTACTGCTTTCAGATGAAGCAATTTAACAAGAAAATTCAACTTAGAGAAATTCTCACAGCCTGGATAAAGTGGACACTGTGCATCCGTCAATAATTTGTCAAATTTTCCTGATTCCACATTATTCAATAGAGGATTGTGGCTGTTAGATGTTGCTTCAAAGCTCTCACCCACAAAAGTTCCCCTATACACATCCTATAAAATTTCTTGCATCTCATCATCTTCATCTTCATCTTCATTGTTCGACACAACTAAATCATCACCTACATAAGCTGCATCATTACTTGATTGAAACTCTTCTCCATGATATATCCATTTAGTGTAACTTTGTTCAATACCATTTATGAACAAATCATTTTCGACATTCTCTGTGATCTTAAAAAACATGTTATTGTATACACGACATGGACATTGAATCCTATTAGCTCCATCTACCTTACAACGGGCAAAATCCATGAACTCTTTCACCCCCTGCCTATACTCGAGACTGAATCGGTTCTTAGCACGCATCCAACTCTTGTCCATCTCTACAATCACAACACTAAACATGCATCATGAATTTTATAAGCTATATAATGATCCCTTTTTTTTTGGTTTGTCTCTGTGTCCAATGGTCCAATATATATGCCCCACACAAATTCAATTGCCACCCTTTGAACTATTAACCAAAATAAATGCAAAACAGAGCTCTATAGAATCTCTCTGTACCAAAAAAATGATCAAATCAAATCAAACCAGAAAACCTAAAAAACCAAACTCATCGGTAGATGTCACCGACGAAGTGGAGGGGAACGTCAACGGTGGTCAGGATCCGCTCTTGCACCAGCGGATGTCAATGACGAAGGGGAGGGGAACGTCAATGGTGGTCGGGATCCGCTCTTGCACCGGCAGATGTCAATGATGAAGCAGAGGTAAACATCAATGGTGGTAGTGATCCGCTCTTACATCGGTAGATGGCAATCGATGATGAAGTGGAGGTGGATGTCGACGAAGTGGATGTTGACGTCAACGGAGGTCCAGATCTGCAAATGTCAACGATGAAGCGATGGCGGACGTTGAAGAAGATGAAATCGATGGAGGTCGCGACGTCGGATGTCGACAAAGATGAAAGCGATGGAGTTGGGACGTCGGATGCGGAAAGCGTTACTTGGGACAAAAGGGGTTATTTGGGAGAAAAAAAAAGACGGTGTGTTAGGGTTCATTAGGGGAAAAACGGGTACTTTAGGTTGTCTGATTTTTATTTTATGTTTAATACTGTTATCAAGGTAAATATTCCTTATTAAAAGAGGATTAATTACTAAGTATTTAATGGATAATAAATATTCTTTTACCAAAGAATAATATTCATTAGTAAAGGTGTAGGGAAATATTTTACATATTTTTTCAAGAAATATTTTGCTTGGTACAAATAATTTCAAAAATCACGAATAATATTTTTTTAATACTTTTTATGAGGAAAAGATTCCTTAGTAAAAAAATTTACTTTGTTCAATGAAATAGAAACATTAAAAAATGTCATTATTTTTTTCAAATCAGCACACATTTACCAAGGAAATTATTCTTTGGTAAAGATAATTCATGTTTACTAAGGAAAATATTCCTTGGTGAAGGAGTCAATTTTTCTAAAGGCCTTTTGCTAAGGAAATATTTCTTTAGTAAAAATATAATTTTAGACTCTTATCAAGGAAAACTTTACTTAGAAATAGTTATTTTCATAATAAAAATCCACAAAATAAAAAATTTACCTTTTCAATGAAATACATTCATTGAAAAAAAATACAGACATTAAAAATATTCATTTTTTTTCTAACTCCACATTTACCAAGGAAATTATTCTTTGGTAAAGATAATTCACATTTACTAAGGAAAATATTCCTTGCCGAAGGAGTTAGTTTTTTCCAAGTACTTCATTTCCTTAGTAAAAAAATAGCTTTAGACTTTTTTCAAGGAAAACTTTCCTTAGAAAAAGTTATTTTCATAATAAAAAAACTAACAAATAAAAAAATTTACTTTTTTCAATGAAATACATTCATTGAAAAAATATAAACATTAATAAAATCCAATTTTTTTTTCTTCTAAATCAACTCATATTTACCAAGGAAATTATTCATTGATAAAGATAATTCTCATTTACTAAGAAAAATATTCCTGAGCGAATGAGTCAATTTTTTAAAAGTCTTTTAGTAACGAAATATTTACTTGACAAAAATCAAGAGTGCACTATTATACTTTGTTGGTAAAAAAAATATAAAGAATAAGAAATTTAGAATTTTGTGTTCCCCTTTACCCATGAAATAAATTTTTCCTTGATAAACAATTCGTGGCTAAAAAGCCTTTTTCTGAAATTATCTTCCATAAACTTTGTGGGGTCGTTTTGCTCGTTTTATAATCTCCTGGTTCTGTGGTATGTACACTTCGATCCACATAGGGTGTTGTATAATACATCATGAATCATGTATTTCGAATGTGTGCGCGCACGTATCATTTTCTTATTGTCCGATTCAATGTCCACTTCATGCACAAATGTTTGTTTGCGCATGTGCGTGATTGGTTATATAGTGCAGCCATTGAATCAGACGATATGAAAATAATCTATAACAAAAAAATATAATAGAGACAAATGAAATGATTGAGGAAAAAATATATGATTCATGGAATCATGGGATGGTTTTGGTATGGTTTTTTTACTCATCTCAATGGTGATGAGATGATGAATGGAACCTAAATTTAGGGGGAATCAAATATCTATGAAGGTCCACGTTCAATCAAAATCACTATTAATTAATGATCGTGTACAAGTTGGGTCGGTTGTTTAATAATTCAAACTACTCAATCCAATCCCAAACCCAATTATTTCAACCAACCAATCTAAAATCGGGTTCAACCTGTCGTATTTGGGTTCAACCCAACCAGGCCACTGGTCATTCACGCCAGATGTACCAGACTGTGTCGTCCGCCTGGACTCCCCAAAACCCACCCCACCCATACATCAAAAAGAGACCAAAAAAGGAATTGATTGATATCTTTTTCAAAACAAACAAAAAGAAATATGAAACATAAATCATGGATCAACTAAGCCCTCCCGGAAGCTTGCTTAAGAATATGAAAGAGTAATCTCGTGAATAAATCGGGCTCAAACTCTTTAATTGAAATTGGAATCATGAAACCCATAGAAGGATCAAAGCCTCCACCTCCGTTCATGAAGGCCGGATGGATGGCACCCGTCTTATTCTCAGAAAACGTGATTTCAAAAGATTTTGTTAAGCTGAAAATTTAATGAAGAAAATGTTAAAACGTAGAAATCATGAATTTATATCTCAAACGCGAATTCATACGATAAAAAAATTAGGAAAGCTGCGAGGATCTTAGATGTCCATGGTTTGATATTTACGAAGTTTGGGGGGAAAAAGAAAGACAGCAAAACAACTGAAACTCATTACTTTTGGAGACGCCTTGTCAGATTTGATATTTTTAGACGCCGTGAGATTATGCCGATTCGATAGCACTTCAGCACCCATTTCAACCTGGAAACCATGAAAAGAAAATGATGTAAGACAGATTATGTAGATGGGACCATCAAAAGTGGTCCACCAAATAAATTCAAATCAATGGTCACGATCTCAGAATCGCACGAAATTTGACATGGTGAAATATATCGAGAATATCTTCTGGATTAATTGTCATACAACTAACAATTCTTATTTTTCGTAAATTCATTTATTTAGGGTTTTAAATTAGAGATTTTACTATTTTACTAAGTTTTAATTTTTTAATATTTCAATCATAACAGATCAGAATTGATTTCTATCAATTCCTATGATCATTTAGGACTCATAAAATCTGTAAAAGTAGTTTTTGGATTTTACTATTTTTAATAAATTTTTTTATTTTATACTATTAGTATAAATAGCAGACTTGTAATTTAGGGTTTTAAGTTTTTATCAATAATATTTCGAATTTCCTCTATTTTTGGGCTTCTTCCTTGTGGATTCAAGTATTCTTTGTGGATTCAAGGTGTTTATGAGATCTCAATGCTGATTGGATCTTTTTATCTAGTTTTTCACTGCGTTAGAAAAAACAATAATTCAAAGAGTAATCATTAAATCTGTATGGATTGTTGCTGCAAAATTGAGTAGGAGAGCAGAGATGAACCTGACCAAAATCTTCACGGGCTAAGTCATTATGAACGGATTGTAATTCAATGAAAACTACTTGCTCACAATTCGTTTCATTTTGTTCTAAGTAAGAGAGAGGGAGAGAGAGAATCTTAGGAGATGTACAGATTTTAATATAAGGTGGTCGGATGAGTTCACCTGTGGTCCGATGAGTTCACCTCCGGTGGAATGAAACGACTTCAGAAAAGTCAATATTGGACGGTGTTCGATCGACCCCACCAAATGAGAAAAAAAATTCTGTGTTGGTGGATTACTTTAAGCAAATGTTAGGGACTGTCTAAATTATTTTCAATTAACATGGTTTGATTTTTAATGTTTACTTAAATAAAGGGATTTTTATTTTTCAGTCCCATAAAATATGTGATTCAGTGATCAATCACTCACTTTTCATATTATAGTTTAAGTCAATAGATTTAAAGGGTATGTTACTTATTAGTCCCTGTGAGAGACCTTTAACTAAATTATTTGGTTTTCTTATTAGTCCCTGTGAGGGACTAAAAAGGAACGTATCATTTAAATTTAGAGACTTAAAAATAGTTCATATTAAAGTGTAATATGAAGAAGTGATGGATCGATCACTAAATCATATAGTTTATGAGGACTTAAAAATTAAAACCCTTAAATAAATTTAGTATGTATTTTTATTCAAAAATAAATATGTACATGTCTTTTTTTATGTGTTGAATGAGTTTGTATTACTAAATTTTTTAGGGAAAAATCCATGTATCTCCTTGGAAACTTATGAAAATTAGTAAAATTGATAAATCCCCTCAGGTTCCTATCTTATTAGACAATATTTATTGTCTTCATAACTAACTAGATCTGTGTTAACCCTAACCATATATGATAAATTACAGTTATACCTTTTTACGATTTATTTTCTTTGTTAGAAAAAATCGATATAACTCCATGAAAACTAATGAAAATTGAAAAAAAATTTGTAAAATTAAAAAATATCTTCTTAACTCCTTACAATCTTCTTAAAATCACAAAAAATCCATATGAGTATTTAAAAGTATATAATAATTTATTTAAATTTTATTAAAAAAAATTATAATTTAGTAATCAAGGTGTTGTGCATTTTGTTGCTAGTAATTTTGAGTTGAAAATGTATTATAAAATTTTGATTTAATTTTTAAATTGTTTTATCAGATTTTATAATGGAGTTGATGAAGTTGTAATTTTTTTATTTATCGGTCCCTGTGATGAGATTGAGGAGTGAAAAATGTTGAAAAATGATTCGATTTTATAGATTAAATGATATTCGATGGCTATTTTTTTTATAGTTGAGGATGACATTTCAGGAGATATATGGGGATGTTGAAAAATAATTGGTGTATTTTTGTCTTACAAAATAACTAAATCTGATTTTATAAAATTTGTAGATATTGAATCTGATTTTAGTCATTTCTAGGGACTTATTTCGATATAATTTTGAACGAGAGACCTAATTCGTTAATCATAAACACTTTATAGAGACCTTAGATGATTTTCATATTTTAGAGAGACTTTTTGTAATTTTAAGATAATTGAAGAAAGCTAAAAAAGATTTTTTTTTCAATTTTTTAATGTTACCAAGGCAGAGATAAAAAAGAAACAAATTGAGGAAAGGTACAAGGTGTTAGAGAGAGAATCGTTGAGAGGTAGTCCTTTCCCTGCTTTCATTTCAAAGCAAAACAGACGTAGGCGCTGCAATTTTTTTTTAAAAATCTACATTCTCATTCATTGAAATATATATGTAAATACTAATATATATTAATATATTTTAAATAAATAAATAAATTAGAGTTTCGTATATTACGATAAAACTCATATACTATAAAATTATAATTTACACTGTATTATCAATATATGAGACTACAAACAATGTTGCAAAACGATTTAGTGTATCAGCGCTCTATCACTTGTTTGAATGTTCGCAAAAATATGCTTTAACAGAGATGGATTTAGCCACTCAGAAAGAATATTTAGAAAATGATAATTTAATAAAGGATTAGAGTTTCTCTTGTGCCGGTCGGGAAGCGTCCATGTGGATCATGACTTGTATATTGCAAGCGGTGATTTTGTTTGTCTTGGGTTCTCAACTTTTTTAGTTTTTTTTTCGGGAAATTAATCTCGGATCCTCCAAATTATTCCCTTATTACTTTTAAAGTTTTCTGTAGGTCCCTAGATTAGTAAATGTATTTTTATGGACCCTTTTCATCTACTTAGGTTATCTTTTACACTTTTCTTTTCCATTTTACCTTTGTACTCTCCCCCCCCCCCCATCTCTCTCTCCCTTCCACACACAATCACAAACACTCCAAATATCAAGATACACATATTCCTAAATAGAACATTTCAAAAACCAAAATAACAAGATATGCATGTTCAACCATCAAAATGTGATTACTACAAAGAAGGTTAATAGTGTACATGGAAGTGTTAACATTGTACAAGAGATACTTAACAATGTACATGAAAATGCTAACATTGTACATAGGATTAGTGGGCAAGGACATTTTAATTTCCATGTGGATAATGGGTAAACTAATGGCATCCGATTGAAAGGACATAAAAATAAGTTTTCACCCCATCTTGGAGACTTAAAGAAAACTTAAAAAGTTTTAAGGACCTAAAAATAATAGATGTGTCTTCTATCTTATAGATGAAGAAATCATGGCAATGGAATTCACCTTGAAGAAATACATAACTACGGTTACATTTTTAACACGTCAAGAGCTCAAACAATATCATTCAAAGTAGGAAAATGTAGGGCTGCAATTTGGTGGATCTAGTTCAATTTACGACACACATTTAAATTGAATAAAATTATAATCATATCTAATTTTAAAATTGAAGTTAATCAAATTAGAACCGAATTGCTAAAATCATAAATTGAACTAAAATTGTTTGATCAATCTGAACCAAAAATGATTGATTGTGTAGATTGGTGAGTTCTTTTTAATAGACATTAGTGGTATAATGAACCACAAGTACATTTTTAGCCGTTCGCCGCACGTAATAATTTATATATATGTATATATATATATACGGGGGCGATTAGATGCGGCGTGCGGCAGGTGCGGCGGCGACGTGGGCCGTTCGATCGCGGGTCCATCGCATCCAACGGTCGACGTGAATCGCACCCGACCGTTCGATGCGATGGACCCGTGATCGACGGCCCACGATCGACGCCGCACCTGCCGTTCGCCGCAGGTAATCGGCCCCATATATATATATATATATATATATATATATATATATATATATAACAACTTCAAAGCAGAGCCCTATTTATTGGTCCTGCTATTTTGACTGTTCTCTACCAACCAGGGGTTCTATATATCGTTGGACTACTTGTGATTATTCTCTCGTGCATAAGGAATTATTTAAAAAAAATACATAATAGTATTTTTTTACACTACAAGAAAATGAATTTTTACCTACTGTCAACGTAAAAACCGTCGCTCATATCAATGCGGCAACTGGATTTGATTATTAACAAGTATTACTGATGGTCACAACCTGGAATATGCTAAAAGATCTCTCAGAACCACCTCATCATATGAGCTCGTTGGTTACTGCTTTTTAGCGACCGCTGAAGATGTCACAAAATTTATAATTACAGACGGATCTTTTTTTTTTTTTTAGATTAAGAGGAAATTGAAAGCTAATATATAAACATGAAATGGATACTAGAAAGACTCATTTATTAAACATGCATAAGATACAGAACCTTACAAGACATTACTTAGCACATAGGCTTATAGAAAGAAACTTACAATATTGGGGTTGAGAAGGATATCTCTCTCTTCTACCCAATCTCTTATATCTTACAAAGTACTATTGCTTTTTTGTGGATTTTTGGTAGAGTGGTTTTGTAAACTTGGTTTTCTCCGATGCCCTCCTTCGTCTCTCTTGCTTCCTTTTTGTAGGCAGAGCTTGCGAATTTCAAAGGTTTTGGAATCCGTGGTTATTCATTTTTAGTGATTTCTTGTCCTCTTCTGCTGTCTCTTTTTGCTTTAAGTCATTTCTTCTTTTTTCCATCTTTGTCGGGTGCTCCTGTGACTACCTTTTTGTAGCGTAATATTGAACCCGTGAGTTACTAGGGTCTTCTGGATCTTTCTACTTTTTATTTTTTATTATTATTTATCTCTCTGTTTTTTTTTTAAACAGATCCTTCAGCTGGATCAAACTCATCTTCAGGAAAATCTGAGGGTATGTTTTCAAGCCCTTAATAGTCATTGTCCATTCGATAATCACCATCATCTGACCTTTGAGAGTCATCCTCCATCCTTTGAGTCTCTCGTGGACCGTGAGAGATGGTGGCCATTGGTGCTGGCATAGCTGGCTTTTCTCCTTTGAACATTTTCAACATGTGCTCATATGCCTTTAATTCAACGCATTCCTGACTTAAATTTGGGAATCTTTTAGTGTATTCTCCAATAAGGCTTGCTTTGATAGTCTCATAACTATCTTCTCGTGGTTTTCCATAAATTGGTAATTTATAACTAGATAAAAATTTATGTGGGTCATATTAGCCTACCATCTGGTATACACGTCTCTCTTGAGGTGAGGAGGAAATCTTTTTTCCACCTGGAAGTCCCATTGGAGGATCCATGATATCCCTGTCTGGTTGTGATATTTCAATAAATTATGCCATTTTGTGGGTTTATTCTTCCTGTTCCATATCAGCTTGGATGTCTCCTGGTAAATTTTTCCAATTAGCATCAAATACTTGCCACTAGGAGTAAAACCAATTTGGAATCTTGGCATGGCAGACAAAATAAATAAACCAAGAATGTTTTAAGACACAATTTTGGATTAATAATGCATTTTTTCAGGCTTTTTGATAGTCCCAATAATTAAAGTAATTGGGTCTGATCATTAATTTTTGGAATCGCCTAGAGGCATTGGGGCTCTTGCCCCAGTCTTTTAAGGTTAATATGTTCTAGATGCATAGTTTAGAGTATGAGATCCCTAAGGTGTTCAGTGGTGCACAATTCTGGCACTGTTTGTTTTCAATATGATGTTTTCATAGTAATTAGGATTTTTCCCTATCATATCTGGGATATAAAAATGATAACCAATATCAGAATGGTCATCTTTAGGGAAGTATATTTTAATAAGTTCTGCTATCTCTTTGTCTACTTCAAATTTCTCAATAGAAAATAGTGGAACAGAAGTTTTGAATTCATAATCACTTTGTGGTTCTGAAGTTTGAGATCCTATTTCAGCAAGTATGGCAAACTGATTTTGATTTTTGAATAGATTTTCTTCCTTAACCTCTGGCTTTATGAGGTTCACAGAAGGTCTTGAACTCTCAATTTTTAGGGTCCTTTGAGGAAGGATCTTTGCCTTCTTCTTCTAGTCCATTTCCCTGCAAAAATTCGCGCGAGAGATAATCAGGAAGACTATTAAAATCTCCTTTAATGTATTTTATGTCAAAATCATAAATTCCTAGTAATGCTTGCCATCTAGCAAAAATCTGTTTTGATGCAAGATTTTTAACGTTATTTTCAATAACATATTTTGCAGAGCTACAGTCTATTTTTAAGATGAATTTTTTTATTTAAATTGTCCTCTTGGGTTATGCAATTAACTATGGCAAGGATTTCATTTTTTATAGTGAAATATTTCATTTGAGCTTCATTCCATATTCCTGAAGTAAACCTTACTAATTGTTCTTTGTTATCAATCCTTTATTTTAGTATCCCTCCATATCCTATGTCAGAGGCATCAGTTTCTATGATATTTGGTGTATTGGGGCTTCCTATATTCAAGCATGGCAATTGTTTTACTTTTTCTTTAATCTTTTGGACTGCATGGATATGTTCTATGGTCCAAGGTGTAGGATTTTTCTTTAGTCTGTTGGACAACAGTTTCCTGTCGAGGGCTATATTTTTATAAAAGTCTGATACATAATTAAGACAACCAAAAAACTTTTGAAATTGTTTCTTATCTTTTATGTCATCTGGGCATTTATCTGCAAAATCTATTACCCTTTTTAATGGTGTAATATCATTCCCAGAGATTTTATATCCTAGAAATTGAACTGTAGTTTGGAAGAGTTTTATCTTCTTAGCCGAAACCACCAAACCATTTTGTTTTACTCTTCTAAGGAAAATATTAAGATGCTTCCAATTTTTATCTACTTCTCAGAAAATATCAATACATCATCGATATAAACAATAGAAAAAGATCCATAAGGATTAAATATTTCTTTCATTATGTTTTAAAATTCTGATGGTGCATTTTTTAACCCAAAAGGTAAAACATTCCACTCATAATGCCCAAATGGTACTGTAAAGGCAGTCTTGTATCTATCTTCTTCTTTTATCTGGATTTGCCAGAATCCTGATTTAAGATCAAACTTGTTAAAAAAATCTTGGAATTATAGACTCTTTTGATCAGATCTTGCCTATTGGGGATAGGATATCTGATCCACTGGAGTACTTTATTTAATGGCTTATAATTTTTGACAAGCCTTGGTACTCCCCTTTCTAATTCTGCATGTTTTTCTACATAGAAAGCCGCACAGCTCCAAGGTGAGGTGCTCTTCCTAATAAGGTTTTTCATAAGCAAGTGGGATATTTCCTCCTTGTAAATTTCTAAGAGTCTATTATTCATTTGGATGGGCGTGGCTTTTGTGGGGATGTTTTCTTCATTAAAGTCTTTGATGTATAGTAGACTTACCATATGTTTTTTCCTATGCCAGAAGGCAAAGGGTAGATTTGAGCAGGCCTCCTTTTCAATAGTTTTTTGAAAATCAAAGACTTTCTTTTGGAAAATAGAACTACTAATTTGTTCAGATGTCTTTTGAATCCTGATCTCTTCTTCATTTATAAACTTCTCTTTGTATTCCAAGGCCTGCCTAAGCTGGTTGACAAAAGAAAGCTTTGGTGTAGTACAAAATTTGTATAAAATATTTTTACCATTTGGGTGGCATGAATACCCTCATTATCGACCGAGAAGGGCATTATCATATTTATAAAGGGGGTTCCTAGGATGACACCATGACGAAGATCTTTAACCAATAGGAACGATGTTTTTAAACATAATCCTTTATTACAAACATGAACTTCTGGTATTTTATAATTAATCTTTAGGCTTTCCCCATTGGCAGTATTTATACCATGGGTTGTCTTTTCAAAGTATCTTGAAGGGATCAATCCTTCACGAATGCAGTTCATATCTACCCAGTGTCAATAAGGGCCTTGTATTTTAGGAAAAAGGTTTAAATTTTTAGGAGGACTTCAACATTCCATTTTTGTTTTGTATATCTTTCGAGAGAGCTAATAAATTCTTCGTCCTCCTCAGGTCGACCCCTGACAGATCCTTCATTATCAGAATTTTCTGTGGGTTTTCCTAAACTAGGGATGGATTCAAGGTATGTAACTCTGTCTCTAAGGTCCTTGATTTCTTTTTTCATATCCATTTTTCTGCAAAGCCTTCAGGCCTCCACCACTTTGTCCAAAAATATAGTAAAAAAACTGAAAAACCAATATTCATTCCTCAGAAAATCTTGAAAAAGGAATCAAGTTCAAATAAACACACTTTGAAGAGTTGCCATTTAAATTATCTGAAAGACTGGAAAAATTATCCATTAATAACCTCAATGATGAGTCCTCTTGTGAAGAAAATTTATAATTAAAGACGGCCAGTGGCTGTCACTTTTGTGTTGCGGAAGTTAATGTTATTTCATTCTGTTTCTTGGTTTTTTAGCCCCCGTTTGTTTTGGGAATAAGTCTTCAGATAACCCCGGATAAGAGTTTTGGTGTGTTTGAAAATCCCAAATAACCCCTGATAAAGCATGCCAGAATATGTGGTATATAGATTCCTCAGATAGATTCCAAATGGTATATAGATTCCAACCAACTACTGGAATTAAAATTATCCTAGGTTATTCCTCCCAAAGAATATGTGGGCCCACTGTCAAATCAACTATAAAGTGGTATATAGATTCCAACCAACTACTGGAATTAAAATTATCCTATGTTATTCCTCCCAAAGAATATGTGGGCCCACTGTCAAATCAACTATTATCACCTCTTATAAATCACATGTCAAATCAACTGTCATCACGTTCCCCCGTTTAGAATGGGGATATGATTTATTCTTGGGTATACATTTATCTGAGCATAAGTGAGTATAAATAAGAATAAAGTGATTTTGTGTTTAGTAAACATAAGAATAAATCTTTTATTGTTTGGGTAATATGTGAATAAAGTATGAATAAAGATTTATAAAAGATAAAAAATAATGATAGTTGATTTGACAGGTGATTTATAAGAAGTGATGACAGTTGATTTGACAATGGGCCCACATATTCTTTGGGTGGAATAACCTAGGATAACTTTTATTCTAGGGGTTTATTGGAATTTATATACCAGTTTATTCTGGCATACTTTACCTGGGATTATCCAGGCTTTCCAAACACAACAAAATTTCTATCTGAGGTTACCCGGAGGTTTATTCTCATTCCAAACATGGGAACTGGTGAGGCCATCGGAGATATATCCAATACCGATGGCCAGATTTATGACCGTAGCTAATATGCCTGGATAAAGAAAAAAGGGATTTCTAATTTTAAGTTTCTGTAAATATACTTACTTAAGGATTAATCTCTTCCTTCTTCATATTTATTTTTAAGCTCCCAACTTCTACCTCCTATTTCGTTTTTAGTCCATCCACCAAATGTTCGTTCGTATTCTGTTAGTTTACGAAATGTGATTTTTATTTCTCTGTGTAAATTATATTATTTAATGATCAGTCCCCTCCTTCTTCATATTTCATTTTAAGTAGCCAACTTTGAACATTTTTTTCTATTAGTCCTTAGACAAAATGTCTGTATTATTTTTAAATATTATGATATTTGAAACTTATATATAAAATGTTTGGTAAAATATGTAAACCAAAACTATATTTGTATTGTTAAGTGTTTACTGACAATTTTAGTAGATTAAATGTTAAATAAATAAATATACAATATAAATATGTTAGATTCCCATAAAATCATTGATATCAAATAAAAAAACTTTAGAACCAAGCAAAAAAAGATTTTTCATTGACCACATAATTTTTTTTTAATAGAATCTAAATTTTAAAATTCTAAACAAACTCAAAATATCTAATTTAATATTTCATAATTTTCAACCAACAAAATATTAATTTAAATCAAAATTCAATAATGAAAAAATCTTCAAAATTTGCATATGCAATCATTCTTCTTTTGCTTATGTAATTAATCCTCATAAGATATTTAAGACTAGAAGAGAATGTAATCTTGGATTGGATGGGCATATGCAAAGTTGAAAAACACTTAAATTATCATTGAACACCTAACAATGCAAATGAAATTTTTGTTTAGATATTTCACCAAACATTTGTATACAAATTCAAATATCAAAATATTTAAAAAATCATACAAAAAATTTGTTTGAAGTTGAGCACTTAAAATGAAATATGAAGAAGGAAGAGACTGATCACTAAATAATAGAGTTTACAGAGACTTAAAAATAAATCACATTTCACAATCTAACAGTACGGACATTTGGAGGAGGGACTAAAAACAAAATAGTCGGTTGAAATTGGGGACTTAGAAAAAAGGGAAAAATCTATATAACCCCTTGTAATCTTCCTCATATCCATATAACCCCCTATAATCTCAATATATTCATATAACCCCCTAAACACATCATAAATGCAAAAAAAACCCTGTGGTTAAAAATTCTTTAACAAAGTTTGAATATTTTGTTATCTAAACCATGGTTAACAAATATGTGTCGTTTAAACCCTCTCAAGACAACCAATACTTCAAAAAAACCCCTCATATGTGTTGTTTTAGGGGTTTTTAAAAAAAAAGTATTGACTGTTTTCAGAGGGTTAAAAGAACATATATTTGTTAATCATGGTTTAGATTATAAAATATGCCCTGAATATTCCAACTCTATTAAAGAATTTTTAACCGTAGGGGGTTATCTGTATTTATGGTGTGTTTATATGGGGTGATATGGATATATTGAGATTACAGGGGGTTGTATAGATATTAGGAAGATTACAGGGGGGTTATATGGATTTTTCCCTAGAAAAAAAGATAAAGAAAGGAGGGATTGATCCCTAAATAAGTATGTTTAGAGGGACTGAAAACTAAAAGTCCCTAAAAAAAATTAATCTTTTTTTTTATCCAATGATTGAATCAGATTATACTTGTTAAATACCACCTATTAGACAATATCCCCATTTAGATGGAGGGTTAAGAGGGTATAAGGGTAGTGTAAGTTGGGATAAGAAATGGATAAGGGAAAATTGATGTTTGTTTAATGAGTATAACTTGGTATTACTATACTAGTATAATAAGTATAAAAGAGTATAACAATTCTAAGTAACCCACGGGTTGAGCTTATACCCATCTTATCTATTCCAATGGGAGATGGGACCCACCATCACATTGAAAAAAACACATCTCATCACATCAAATTACCTATCATCACCTCTACATCAATAGGACCCACATGTCAAATCAACTATTTACACCTTATTCATATTTTCTTTTTCATCAACCAAATAACTCAACATTTAAGAGAGCATAACAATTCTAAGTAACCCCTGGGATAAAATTATACCTATCTTATCTATTCCCATGGGAGGTGAGGCTCACCATTACATTAAAAAAAATCACATCTCATCACATCAAATCACCTATCATCACCTCTTATACATCAATAGGGCCCACATGTCAAATCAATTTTTTACACCTTATTCACATTTTACTATTCATCAACCAAACAATTCAATCTTTATTATTACGTTTTCGAAAGAGAATAAAAAAAACATAACCAAACAGAAAATAACTTATTCCATTGCTAAAGTTATTTGTTTCTCGAATAGGTATAAACTCTAGAATAACTTATTCCTCAATCCAAATAGGGAATAAATGTATGAATAGGAAACCACCTTCTATTATTGTCAGAGAAGCCTTGCCAAAGAATAGTAATTTATGTATTGTGCAAGTGGGGCAATAAACCGTGTATTTTATATGGAAAATGATACATGTAGCCCCCATTGCAGCTCCAATTGCAGTCCATCCTGTATTTCTTTATTTATAAAATTATACACTCACCCTTTGATGTACATGCTATTATATGAAATTAAGTATATACTGAGATATATTAGTGTATTTTTTTCACGGTAAAAAAAAAACAGACTGCAATATATATTATGATAATGCAGTATACACTATGATAGTGCAGTATATACTATGTTATCATAGCGTATGGGCTGCAAAACGGGCTGTAAAAATAGGATGCATGTATCAGCATTCATTTTATATTCACATAGCCTTCACAAGACGATGAAGCCCATAAGACCTTCCCCTTCTTTCATTTCACACTATAACAAGAAGAGTAAAAATTGGTTAAAACAGGAGAATGAACTCTGTATAAAGTTATAGCGCGAGTGGAATCTTTCCTGGAGGCGAGCACAGAACCTTTGGTGACGAGCACCTTTGTTGGCGATAACAGAACCTCTGGTATGAACGGGTCGGCGGTGACCGATGGCGGAGCCGGAGGCGAGCCGACCTCCAGACACTTTTGTTGGAGATACCACGCCTGTGGTCCCTATACTGACAATGCCGAACAACCCCCCCCCCCCTAACCAAAGGGGGGAGAGCCATTGATAGCATCCTAAAGCCTTTCATGGACAAACATCCGGCGAAAGGAGCTCAAACATCTCCCTTAGTGGACTCAAGCAGGCGGGTCGGCGGTGCACCTGACCCGTCGACAAGCTCGACTTCGCTCAATGCGGCCACTTAAACAGGTGGTTCTCTGGCGCCTTATTCTACAACTCGATCACAACCCCCTATCCTTCTCCGGGGGGAGTCTTCGAAGCCTAACAAACTACAAGACAAGGGTAAGATGATAGCTCGGGAGTATTTACATCAAAGCAAATGAGTCAAGGGAAGCACGCCTTCTGTTCGCGGAAATGCTCCAAAACAACAGGGCACTACCTCTGCATCACAACCCACATCCAGAAGGAGGGCCCTTATAGTGGCACCACCCCCTAAAGTCACAAGCACTGCCCATGCTTGGCGTGACCTTTTCTAGCCCACCACTGCAACTCAAGGGCATGAGCAAATGACCTATATTGCTCCTACACTCAATGGTGAACAACCGCTGGCGATTGTGGAGGAAGAGGAATATGCTAGTTCTTTCAGTCATTGGGGTAACGCCCTAGTTGGATATGTCATCGGCACGACTTCAGTGTTCACGCCATTCTTGAAATTCCTCCGATGCCTATGGAAGCCAAAAGGTGAAATCCGCCTCATGCTTAAAGGCAATGGTCTTTTTGTGGTGACTTTTGAAAATGAAGAAGACATGAATGCAGTGTTAGAAGGTGGTCCCTGGACAATGGCAAGTAGGCCTTTCGTTCTCCAGCGGTGGTCTCCCTCCTCTCGAATGGAACAGGAGAGACTAACATCGATCCCCATCTGGGTAAAATTCCCCAACCTTCCCCTACATTTGTGGACCCTGGATTGCTTGAACAAAATCTCCAGCGTGATAGGAATCCCCCTTTATAGCAATGTGGCAACTCAGGATGGAACACACATAGCATTTGCGAGGGTCTGCGTAGAGGTTGAAGCTGGTAACCCGTTTCTAGACACCATTGAAAGTTGGAGAAAGATACGAATTTCGAGTTCAATATGATTGGAAACCTCAAGCGTGTACACATTGTCATACCTTCAGACATGACAATGCTATGTGTTGCAAGAAACCCCTTCAGGTTCATGCGAATACGTCGCATATCCATTCCAAGACAAATGGCCAAGTCACTCAAGTCTGGACTAAGGTCAAGAACAACAAAAATAAACAGTGCGCTAATCCATGTCCAACGACGAGCACGGGAAAGCCTGTCCTGGAGAACCTGTCTAATCCATTTGCAAGCTTACAGATTGAAGTTGAATCTGACCCCCAACCAGTTTGCCGTAGTCCTTGAGGACACTTCAGAAGTTGTTTTGGAAACAAGATAGGAGGAAGGACACATTCTAGTTGCATTCGAAACCGTTGAGCGGGCTCCACCAAACAAAGAATCAGAAGCGAACAAGGGGGTGATCTCTGGCATAACTGTGAAAGATGGTCACAACACCCAAATTCAACGCCACGAGAGCTCTTCAACAACAAAGGGACAACAACTTATTCTGCCCACTCAATTGGCTCTCCTTAATGAGGCATCCGCCAAGACGTCAGAGAAGCAGCAGTCAGACCCCTCCCATACACAATTGGTGGAAGAAGGTCAAAAATTATACGTTGTTCTGCCTGTCCCTATTGGGAGGTACAATCTTCGAACTGAGGACAACCAGGCCATGGGGGTTGTTCTTGAAGCAAGCACCCACGAGAGCTCTTCAACAACAAAGGAACAACAACTTGCATTGCCCACTCAATTGGCCCTCCTTAATGAGGCTTCCACCAGGCTATCAGAGGAGCAGCAGTTGGACCCCTCCCATACACAATTGGCGGCAGAAGGTCAGGAATTATACGTTGTTCTGCCTATCCCTATTGAGAGGCAGAATCCTCGAATTGAAGACAACCAGGCTGTGGGGATTGTTCTCGAAGCGCCACCTCCTTCCTCGAAAGAGGCCCCTACCCTGAAACAACCAATCCACCCAAATGTGCCCCCAACACCAAAGCACCACACCAGAAACTTTGCGAAGCCTGGAGGTAAACAGGGCATGTCAAACTAGTAGATAAGTCACTTGAGTTTCACTCTCTTTGTGGTTTTTTTATGGACTGACTCTTTTGGAATGTTCGCGATATTAATAATAGAATAAAGCAATTGGATGTATGTCAATATCTCTAGTGGCTTTGCTAGAAAATAAAATCTCTACATCAGAGGCCATGCAAGTCAAACATCGTCTTCTCGGGTGGCGCACTGCGACATTTTCTCATTTCCATGATGGTCGAGGACGAATTTGGCTATTCTGGGTGACAAATCTCATCGACATTGTTGTTCTTCAATGTTTAGAACAGTATGTCCAATGTGAAGTGTCTCTAGCTGGCTCCAGTCAAAGAATCTTCCTCGCCATAGTATGCTTCAAATAGGGTTTTTGAAAGACAGGAGCTATGGATGGCATCTGCAACGAATGGCCCAGCACATCTCTGGGCCATGGCTCATTGGTATGGACTTCAATGAAGTCCGATTTGTAAATGAGAAGCAAGGAGGAAGGCCGCTACAAACAAGTAGACTTGGGAGATTTAACTCTTGCCTCGACTACTGGCACGTGACAAACCTGTAGATACCCCAATTTTGACCGTCCAAAAAGACAGAAATACTTCAAGTAACACCCAGAAATATCCCACATTTGGACATCTAGCAGAGAACTAAAGTTCAAGAAACCGGAAACCCTAACCCTAGCCCTAACCTAAACCCTAACCCTAACCCTAGCCCTAACCTAAACCGGAAACCCTAACCCATCCCTAACCTAAACAGGAAACCCAAACCTTAAACCCTAAACCGGAAACCCTACCCTAAACCAGACCCTGGCCCAAACCAGAACCCCACCTAACAAAAACTCCAAAACCCAAAAAAACCTAGGTCCCTGGCAAGGGGCGGCTAAACCTAACTAGCCGCCCCATACCAGGCGGCTAGTTAGCACTAGCCGCCCCCCTGGCTGACCTTGGACCAGTCCCCTGGATGGGACATAAAGCAATATTAAATGCTGATCATTGCGGCGGGTGATGACATTTAGCCGCCCTATCTTGGCCGGATTGACCCAAGTAACCGACCCAAGCCACCGCTAGTCAGAGATGGAATGTTTGGCAGGTCATGATAGGGGCGGCTACCAGGAAGTAGCCGCCCTATCCTAGGCAGCTAGTTAGAACTAACCACCCTTCACCTGGTCCTGACAGAAGAACCAGAGAATTAATGAGGGGTGTAATCACATACACTATTAGCCAAGCCACTCCATTACCCCCTGGATATTCTCCTGCCTCTCCTTTATTATAAATAGAGGGGGTCCCAAGCCTAAATCCAACATCAACAATCTCACAAATCCATCAATTCACATCCACCAAATCCCAAGAGAGAGAGAAAGAGAGCTCCATTTTGTGAGAGAAAAATCCATTCCCTACACAAAAACACCATCTCATTCCACCCTCCAGAAACCCGGGCTAAACCTAGCTTAGCCTCTGTCCAAGACCAAACCCATTTCCTATCGAAATTCTGCCCAAACCAGACCAGGCCCCGAACGGCTAAACCCTAGTAGCCGCCCCATATCCGACGGCTGGATCCCACTAGCCGCCCCCCTATCCACACCCCATTTGCACCCCTATGTCCCAAGACTCCTTTAGTCAAGCCCCGGAAGCAGAATAGGATACCTGTTTTTCACCTCTGTGTACGGTATATCCGTGTCTCAGAGCGGAGACCCCACAAACTCCCCAACGTATGCGATCAAATCCAACCCAACATTTTTCTGCTTTTAGAAAAAGCAGGTGGCGATCACACAAACCCCTGGAATCCTCTTGAGCCGTTATCGGGCGCCTCAACCAGGAACGACACCTCACCCTTCCATGAAATTTTTGCAAAGTTGAGGCTCGAAGAATATACGATGGGATTTGAGGGATAACCTACAATTAAATTGAGACCCTCACTTTAAACTAATTAATCTTTTTTTTTAAATGTAAGTATAAATATTGACTTACATGAAATTAGGATTTTGTCATAAAAGCATCATTCCCCAATTCACACCTAAATACATGACCTTGAAAGTAGTATTTCTAGCCATTTCTGAAAGGCACAGAGTTAGTGCATATTCTATTCAGAAGGACTCAATGCTTCATCTTTTAGATTTGAATTTTTCAGATCATTCAAAAACATCAACAATTATTAAATTTTGTCCATCATTGGTTATTTTGTAAAAGTTACTGGAATGACTCTACGCCTCATATGAATTGAGTATAACAATTTCATATAATAAAATACTGAGTTACTCTTGTAAATATCAGAGTTAAACAATTTAGATAATAAATTAAATTGCCTATTACGGCCTCTTGTAAATAAAATAAAAAAAGAAAAACACTTAAATGCATCATATGCTATTCTTTTTTTTTTTTTTTGCTCAGACAGTTTATTGTCTTGCATATCACAAAGGATTCATCTACCAAATCATGATACACAAAACTATTGAAACACAAGTTCAACCATAATGTTGAAGAGAACCACACAACATGAGAGGATACCTAGTATAATGAGATGCATATGCAAAGGTTTCTAATAGATAATTCCTATATAAATGTTGATGCACAGGAAAGTAGTACTTCCAGCCATTTCTGAAATGCATAGAGTTAGTGCATATCTTGACAATTTTTGAAAGCCGATTGATCAATGATATGGTGGGGGCAACTCAGAGAGGATGACCAATATTATCTCTTGACAATCTGATGGTCATCATTTGTGCAGTGATACCTTAGAAGGAAGATGAGGATCAGAGAGGTTGCTTTTAGAATAATTTGAAGTAAAAAGTGATGGCCCCTCATTGATAATAATGTGGAGAAGCTAATGTTCAGATAATGGGGTCTGTTATGGTAAAGTAGGTCTTGTATCAATAACTTTCATCATAGAATACAATGTTATCATTATTATGCATAGATATTTATAAGTTATAATAGTTTCAACTAACATGTCATATCACCTATTTTAAATTAAAAGCTATAAATTATAAGTTTCAACAAACACCTGTAAATTTTTTTCAAAACTTTTTGTGGAGTCCTAAAGATAAAACGTGTTATAATTAATATGGTTTAATCATAATTGAATAACTATGTGTTTTAGCTTTTGAATTATTGGTCTTCTAATGGCATGCATTAAAAAGTTGGAGAGGCTCTATTTGTTTTAAAGTTACATGTAAAAAGGATTCCATAAACAATAGGCATACTTTGTATTTTATTTTTTATTTTTCCAGGAAGCAACTTCCATAAACAATAGACAGACTTTGTATTTTATTGTTTATTTTTCTAGGAAGCAGTCTTGGAGTATTTGGGGTGGTTTAGAAGGAATAGCCATATGATGGTTCAAAACCCTCGGAACAAGAAACTCGTCCATATGGCTTCTACAAGTTTCTGATGCTGATTTGGCAATCCTCTTTGACATTCATTATTCACTTATATATTTATCAAATCGAAATATTTGTCTTGACTTGTTCATTCTCACAGCGTATTACAACCGTTGTTCAATATATAGAGTAATTTGCTGGTAGAGGCACACCGCAATGTTGAGCACAAGGGGCAATTCGAGATGCTATAAGGTACTTACAGGATGGAACACTCCTGCCTGACGCGCCAATCACACAATAGTGGATGAAACGTAGGCATGTTCACCATGATTGATCAATATGTGATCAACATCATCTTGTGGACTTAATCCCATGTTTGTTTTTGGTATTTTAGCCAGAACAATGTATAATTTTTTTGGTGTAAGCTAAACAATGGTGAAAAAGTCCGTTGTAACTAAATTATGGGGATGATGTACATGCATATGATCTACAATGTTTTTTGAGCACTAGAATGATCTATAATGAGAATGTTTGTAATAAAATGATCTTTAAGTGATATGGAATTGCATATATCTTGTGCCCATTTTGTTGATTATCAGGTTTCATGGTTATCAATTTAGGGCGTTAATACTTCAAAGATTTCTGGTTCCAAAAGACATAGGTCATGTCGAACCAAAACAAACATATAAGACATGGAGCATGTCGAACAGGATGCACAACACTTAAATGATTTCTGATTCCACAAAGACATGGACCATGTCGAACCAACTCAAACATGGAAGACATGAAGCATGTCGAACAGGATGCAAAACACTTCAATAATTTCTGGTTCTAGAAAGACATGGACCATGTCAAACCAAATCAAACATGGAAGACATGTAGCATGTCGAATGAATACAGAACACTTGAAATATTTCTGATTCTAGAAAGCCATGGGCCATATTGAATCAAATCAAATACAGGAGACATGGAGCATGTTGAACTGGATACAAAACACTTAAATGATTTCTGATTCCAGAATGTCATGGGCCATGTCGAACCATATCAAACACAGAAGACATGGAGCATGCCGAACGGGATACAGAACACATGAAATGTTTTTTATTCCAGAAAGCCATGGACCATGTCGAACCAAATAAAACACGGAAAACAATGAGCATGTTGAACTGGATACAAAACACTTCAAATGTTTCTGATTCCAGAAAGCCATGGACCATGTCAAACCAAATCAAACACTAAAGACATGGAGCATGTCGAACGGGATACAGAACATTGAAGGTGGCAGTGATCGGAGAAACCGAGGAAGACCACCAACTCGGGGGAGAGAGAGAGAGAGAGAGAGAGAGAGAGAGAGCGTGAGACTTGTTATTTTGATTGTGGGGTGGGTAATATATTTATGGGGGATGTGTGGGGTGGGTAATGTTTGGGGTGAGTACGGTGTACCATTGGGGTGGGTTAGGTGTGAGAAAAAAGTGTAACAAAACATTTTTATTTATAAATAAGGGGTGGGTAAGAGAGTTTGTGGTGTGGCTATATCCACACCCTTCATTGAAATGTGTCAAGGAGCCACAATCCAGAATGTTAAAAATTGGTTAAAGCAAGATAATAAACTCTTGTAGATTGGTTACCTTTCATGTTTGTTTCATTCTTCTGAAATTGATAGAAATTGTCCAGTCATGAAAATTACTAATTAAAACTGTTAGCAATAAGAGAGATGTAATACACATGTAATCTAATACTTTAACAAAAATCACTATCCGTTATGGTTTATTGGATCGCATAAATTGAAAAATATATTATGTGAAAATTTTCTCTAAGTACACACTATCCACATCCAATCCGAAAAGGATCTAAGTTTAAATATCAATACCATCTAATGATATCAATTTAATTCCATTAAAATTCCTTTACAAGCTCGGGTACACATATATAGGATGCACTTGAAAACGGATTTCAAAAAGAACTTTTAGGTTAAAGAGTTTGTAAAAACAAATTCCTGTAATTTTTTGAAATCCTAAAAATTCTTTATTTTTTTTCAAATTTGTTTTTCAATTTTGTGAAAAACTAGGACTCTTATGAGCATTTGCAAACGAATATGAATTAAGTCTGATTTTTACAAAAGCAAAATTTTAAAAGCTGATCAAACTTGTTTTTAAAGTTGCAATAGTAATATCCACCGAATATACGATTTGTTTCAAACTAGGACCTTGTTTTTAAGGTCTCAAATTTAGCCTTCATCACCAAGTTTCCACGAACACGTCAGACCATTTTTTTCAAAGCGTTGTCCAAAATTTTTAACAAACTGAGCAGTGGAAATAAAAGAACCAAACGCAGTAAAATATTAATATTAATAATTTCCAACAGCTCAGATCTCATTAATACATCCAACTCCAACTTATTTGCCATCTGATGTTCCAGTAAAAAAAAAAAAAGGTCCATGGAAAGTCAGACATGCTACAATGTGAAAATTATGTGTAAAGAAAGAAGGAAAAAAAAACAGTCACACACTATTACAAAAGGCAGACGTCTCCGTTACGGTATTGTGTGTAAGGAAAGAAGGAAAAAAAAAGAGTTACTCACTGAGAAAGGGCCAAACAATGATTTTTCAGACTTTCATTGATTGGTTTCCGTGGCCTCGGCTCCGATCTGCCAATCATCAGGTTCTTTATTACTTATCTTACACTTTTAGCAATAGATGTCCTAACAGTATGATCTGATTGTTTTTGATGATTTCAGGTTGATATCGTTGTTAAAGCATCTGAGTTAGTCGAATCCGTTCAGTCTGTGCCTTCGCCGAGCAAAGCAGAACAAGTTCTGTTTCTTGTCCCAACTGCTCCACAAAGCAGGGTAAGTTTGAAAGCTCTTTAGATTTTGAGCCTCTTTCAGGTAATTGTTTATTGAATTAACTAGCTCCAGCTTTGGAAATCTTGTATTGTCTACTTGATTTGTAATGATAGTACAAAAATGTTCTTTGTTTATGAAATCTCTGTATTGTCAAACAGGTTACTAAAGAAGGTGTTGTAGAGGATGTGGGGATACCCACCATGGCCAAAGAATTGTTGAGTCCTTGGGGCACCCAGACTCTCATTGTAGGGGCATAATTTGACAAGTTATAAAAGCATTCAATGAAACTAAGCAGAAAGAAAGTACTGATTTTGTTCTTATATCACAGAATTTAGAGGAGAATGACGGCTTCAAACGATACGGACCCTATATAGCAATGGACGGGGAAGATTATCATCTATTGATGCAAAGAGAGCTTTCAGCAACAGAGGTAATATATATGAGAATAAAGTATTCTTGATCTATGACAAAGCAAAACATTGCACCCATTTAAATTTAACATGTAAAATCCGCTTTTCTTCCAATTTCATCATGTGATTGGTTGGTTTCATTTGTTTGGTTGGGGGGCAACTGGAATCTAGATTTCAATTCCATTTATTGTGTTTGGACGTTCAATTTAAGTGTTGGAATTCTTAAAATTTTGTGTTTCAAACTCATTTTTTGATAAGCATCATTTTGCTTTTGAATTGTTCAATATTTTGGTGTGAAAATGCAAGAGGGTATTTTAAAAAGTTACACATTGAAAATGTGTTTGGATCCACGTTTGAAAATCTTCTAACTTTCAGATGTGGAATCTATCCAAATGCAGATCCAAGTGGTTCTACACAAAGTTGAACAGATGAATTGGATGTTTAATGGGATTCCAATTCTAACCAGAGTTACTACTTCTAAGCATTTCTTTATAGCACATACTGCCAGCCATCTCACTATGATGATTTTAAAAAAAAATTAAAGGACATCAAATCCTTAATCTTGCAAGTACATATAGGGAAATGAGAGATGCACGTATATGCATCGGTTTCTCTTGCATTTTGTATTGGCCCAGACCCTTACAAACTGCAGAGCATTCTGCCTAAAAAATTGAGGAGAACAGAATCCATTAAGAATTTTATTTCATTGTTTCTCATCTCCAACTCAATTTGCTTGCATTGGCTATATTTCATTGTTTAAGGTGGAACTGAATTTAGAACATCTGATTCCCTTTCCCTTGAATCGGTGAACTGTGGATCTGCGACTGCGACATGGAAGCCGAAACCAGTTCTAGTTCTTGTCTTTGTGGGGTATCTACAAAAGGGAGTGTTAATGTTACCCAGATTGGTTCTTTAATTATGTTTTCTAATTACTGTAAGCTCATAGAAACGTATGTTCTTTTCATGTTTTCATATTGACAGGATATGGAAGCCAGTGCCGAGGCCAACTCAGATAAACATCATACAGCAATAAACATGTATAACCTGATGCAAAGGGCACAAGGGGAGACTTCAACCACATCACAGGACAATCTTAACAGAGATACTGAAGCAGAGGTAACAAAAATATATTCTTTTAGGTGCAAATCATTTTTTTGTGTAAATTTCAATGTCCACCCGCACACATTAAAGTAGGCTTTGTGAGAAACAATCACATATATCAACCACTATAAGTTGTCACTTCCATAAATCATTCAGGCTCTGATCATTAGAAAATAAATTATCTGATCTAAAACTAAAACCATATATTGGGTCCTGTTTAATGCTCCTGGTCATTTTAATGGGTTCTGTTATGCTAATCTGTTGATAACCATGTTGGCGGAATCACATAATAGTTTTTAATAGAGCTCATCATTTAATTTTGTCAACAGAGTATCAACACCTCCGCAGACCAACAAAAGGATTCTCAGCAATCGGAGAACGATAAACAAGTTGCAGAGTCAGGGTGGAGGGTCTTTTTAGCATTCTTTCCTCTATCTTTGGGGACCATCGTTACAATAATTTCTGCACATGACCTGTTATATATTGTGGAGCCTGATGATATGCACAGAGGATTGTTGGTGCTATGCAGGGGCGGACGGGGTCAGCTCGCGGGTCTGGGGCAGCGCCCCGAGATTTTTTTTTTTTTTGTGTATTCGGTGTATTGACTTTTTTGCCCTTAATGAAATGTCAGTATAAAAGGGCATCTCATATTTCTTCATGAGGTTCTAGGGTTTTTATATTCGGTGTGACCATTGTAAAAACTTCTCCTTGATAGTGGATTGATATCTGGTGTCTCCGTGGACGAGGCAAGGTTTGCCGAACCACGTAAATTTTTGTGTCTTTGATTTCGATTTGTTTGTTTATTCCTTAGATTAATTGCATCCCAAGATCCGAAATTCCTAACAATTGGTATCAGAGCTTCGGTTTTACGAATCTACGACACAGGAGGTGTCCTTTCATGAGATCTGTAGATCTAAGGCACAGGAGGTGTCTATTCACGGGATCTGTAGATCTAGGGCACAGGAGGTGTCCATTCGCAGATCTGTAGATCTAGGGCACAGGAGGTGTCCATTCGTGAGATCTGTAGATCTAGGGCACATGAGGTGTCCATTCGGGAGATCTGTAGATCTAGGGCACAGCAGGTGTCCATTCACGTGATCTGTAGATCTAGGGCACAGGAAGTGTACATTCGCGTGATCTGAAGATCTAGGGCACAGGAGGTGTCTATTCGAGTGGGAGCAATGAGTTCAGATAAGGAATTATCCAAAATTGAGAAGTTTGATGGCACAAACTTTGGCTACTGGAAGATGCAGGTGGAGGATCATCTGTACGAAAAAGATCTCTATCAACCGTTGAAAGCGAAACCAGCAGAGATGGAGCAAGAGGCGTGGGATCTGTTAGATCGGAAGGCTCACGGCGCATTGAGGAAGATGTTGTCGAAGCACATTGCCTTCAATGTCAAGAAAGAGACATCCACGATTGCTCTCATGGTCAAATTGTCCAAGATGTATGAACAGCCTTCTGCGACAAATAAGGTACGTCTTATTAAGAAGTTATTAAATATGAAGATGACCGAAGATTGCAATTTCGAGGAGCATCTCAATGAATTTAATGAAGTTACGGATCAATTAAATTCAGTCGATCTCTTTTTCGATGATGAAATCCGTGCTTTATTGATCCTCGGACAGTTACCCAAGAGTTGGAATGGTACTGTTACCGCGATCAGTTCCTCTACAGGAAAGAAGAAATTGAAGTTCGATAATGTGGTGAATCTAATTATGACAGAGGAGATCAAGCGACAAGCAGATGGTGGTTTTACTTCCGGATCAGCGTTGAATGTTGATACCAAAGGCAGAAGTTCAAACAAAGGTAATGGGTGTGGCAGATCAAAATTGAGAAACGACAGATCCAAATCTAAAAATCCAAGAAATTCCAACAATAATCAAAATCAGAATGCGAAGAAGATTAGAGTGCTGAAATTGTGGTAAAACGGGACATTACATAAATCAGTGCAGGTTAGAGAAGAAGAAGCATACAATAAGAATGAATCTAATGTTCTTTCAGAAGAATCAGATGACGCATTGGTTTGTTCCATGGAGAACAAGTCCGATTCTTGGGTGATGGATTCTGGTGCATCGTTTCACGCGACCTCTAACAAAGATCTTCTCAGAAATTATGTCCCAGGTAGTTTTGAAAAGGTGTACCTCGGTGATGATCAACCCTGCGATGTGGTCGGCAAGGGTAAAATGCAGATCAAGCTAAATGGCTCTGTATGGGAATTGAATGATGTCAGACACATTCCTGACCTAAGAAAGAACTGATTTCAGTTGGGCAGTTAGCAAAGTAAGGCTATATGACAACCTTCAACAGTGACAGCTGGAAGGTTTTGAAAGGCTCATTGATCGTTGCACAAGGTAAAATGACTGGTACCCTTTATGTGACAACTGATGCTTGTGGTTCTATTGTGGTTGCTAACAGTAAGGACGATCCTAATATATGGCATCAGAGACTTGGTCACATGAGTCAAAAGGGACTTAAAGTCATGCACTCGATGGGGAGATTGCCAGGATTGCAGTCAGTTGATATCGACTTGTGTGAGAATTGCATCTTTGGAAAGCAGAAGATGATTAGTTTCAAGACGTGTGACAGAATTCCGAAGCAGAATAAGCTTGATTGATTCACACAGATGTTTGGGGACCGGCCGCGGTCTCATCCATCAGTTGAAAGTCATATTTTATGACTTTCATTGATGACCATTCCAGAAAGGTATGGGTTTACTTCTTGAGACAGAAATCAGAGGTGTTTGAGGTGTTCAAGAAGTGGAAGGCAATGGTAGAAAATGAAACAGGCTTGAGAATCAAAAGGCTGAGGTCCGGTAATGGTGGTGAGTATGAAGACACCAATTTTAAGAAGTTCTGTTATGACAGTGGAATCAGATTAGAGAGGATTGTACAAGGGACTCCACAACAGAATGGGATAGCCGAGCGGATGAATCGAACATTGACTGAGAGAGCCAGAAGCATGCGTATACAATCAGGTCTACCAAAGCAGTTCTGGGCAGAAACAGTCAACATAGCATCCTACTTGATCAACCGAGGACCATCAGTACCTTTGGACCACAAGATACCAAAGGAGGTATGGAGTGGAAAAGAGGTAAATCTTTCTCATTTGAAAATTTTTTGTTGCGTTTCATATGTACACATTAGTGATAGTGCTAGGAGTAAGCTTGACTCTAAATCACTAAAATGCACTTTTATTGGATATGGTGGTGATGATTTTGGTTATCGTTTCTAGGATGACCAAAAGAAAAAGGTTATAAGAAGTAGAGATGTCATATTCAATGAAAAGCTGATGTACAAGGATAGAAATACAACACAGTCTAGTGATTCGAAGAAGATTGATCCTGTTTATTTTGAGCCTGATAATACTGCAGTGGTTAGAGTGTCACAGCAAACAGTTGACAGATCTCAGAGATAGAGAACTACACCACAGAACAATCAACAGCAGGTTGATATGCCACAGGCCCCAGCTCCTGAGCCTCCTCCACTCAGGAGATCCACCCGTCCTCATGTTCCGAACAGAAGGTATATGAATTATTTATTACTGACCGATGCAGGTGAACCTGAATGCTATTTTGAGGCATGTCAAGGAGAGGATGCTAGCAAGTGGGAGCTTGCTATGGAAGATGAGATGAAGTCACTCATCTCCAACGAGACATGGGAGCTAGCTGAGTTACCCATGGAAAAGAAGACTCTACATAACAAATGGGTGTATCGAGTCAAAGAGGAGCAGGATGGCTCCAAGCGATATAAGGCGAGATTGGTGGTCAAAGGCTTTCAGAAAAAGAGGGGATTGACTACACCGACATTTTCTCACCGGTTGTGAAACTGACTACCATTCGGTCAGTTTTGAGCATAGTGGCATCCGAGGACCTACATCTTGAGCAGTTAGATGTCAAAACTGCTTTTCTGCATGGTGACTTAGAGGAGGAGATATACATGCAGCAACCAGAGGGTTTCATAGTGAAGGGCAAGGAGAAACTCGTGTGCAGGTTGAAGAGGAGCTTGTATGGCTTAAAACAGGCTCCAAGACAGTGGTACAAGAAATTCGATGGCTTTATGCAAAAAATTGGTTACCACAAGTGCAACGCTGATCATTGCTGCTACTTCAAGAGGTTTGATTCCAGTTATATTATTTTGCTACTTTATGTTGATGACATGTTAGTGGCTGGTTCAGATATGGATGAAATCAGAAATTTGAAGAAGCAATTATCAACCGAGTTTGACATGAAAGATCTGGGTTCAGCAAAGAAGATCCTTGGGATGAGGATAACGAGGGACAAGCAGAGGGGTACTTTGCAGTTGTCTCAAGCTGAATACATTGACCGTGTTTTGCAGAGGTTTAGCATGTCCAATGCTAAGACAGTTAGCACACCATTAGTCGGTCATTTCAAATTGTCCAAATATCAAAGTCCGAAGACGGAAGAGGAGAGAAACTTCATGACGAATGTTCCATATGCCTCAGCGATTGGAAGTTTGATGTATGCTATGGTTAGCACGAGACCGGACATTGCCTATGCAGTGGGAGCTGTGAGCAGAATCATGTCAGATCCAGGCAAGCAACAATGGGAAGCAGTGAAGTGGATACTTAGATACTTGCGAGGTACTACTGACAGATGCTTATACTTCAGCAGGGGCGAGTTGAGGCTACAGGGATTCGTAGATGCAGACTTTGCTGGCGAGGTTGATCAGAGGAGGAGCACCACTAGTTATGTTTTATCAGTAGGTACTACTGCTGTTAGTTGGATTTCATAAATACAGAAGATTGTTGCTTTATCTACTATAGAGGCAGAGTATATAGCTGTGACAGAGGCTAGCAAAGAGATGATATGGTTGTAGGGTTTGTTGACAGAGTTGTGATTCAGACAGACGAAGAATGTTTTGCACAGTGATAGTCAGAGCGTCATACACCTGGTGAAGAATTCAGCATTTCATTCGAGGACTAAGCACATAGGACTTCGTTATCATTTCATCAAGATGCTTTTGGATGATGGGAGTCTATTGCTTGAGAAGATCCAGGGAAGCAAGAATCCAGATGAAATATTGACGAAGACAGTGACCACAGAGAAACTGGAGCTGTGCGCAGCTTTAGTTAGTCTTCTAGCCAGAGGACAGAGGAGCACACCAGTTCACAGATCGATTATTTAACAGAAGTTACTTACTCTTACTACAGTCTCCAAGTGGGAGATTGTTATATATTGTGGAGCCTGATGATGGGCGCAGAGGATTGTTGGTGCTACGCAGAAGCGGACGGGGGCCGAGCTCGCGGGGATCGAGCTGCCCGGCCAGCTCGCGGGATCTGGGGGCAGCGCCCCGAGAAATTTTTTTTTTTTGTGTATTCGGTGTATTGACTTTTTGCCCTTAGTGAGATGTCAATATAAAAAGGCATCTCATATTTCTTCATGAGGTTCTAGGGTTTTTATATTCGGTGTGCCCATTGTAAAAACTTCTCATTGATAGTAGATTGATATCTAGTGTGCTCCGTGGACGTAGGTAAAGTTTGCCGAACCACGTAAATTTTTGTGTCTTTGATTTCGATTTGTTTGTTTATTCCTTAGATTAATTGCATCCCAAGTTCCGAAATTCCTAACATGACCAGCCACCCATGGCATGCGTTTTCTTGCTGTTCCTCGCAGCCACATCTAGTACATTCTTGTTATCCGTTCTGAGTGTCAGAGGCCAACTTCACTAGTCAAGATTTCCAAATGCGTCTCCATCGCCTTGGTGGAGCGCCATTAGCTTAATAGCTCACAC
Source organism: Acorus calamus (assembly GCA_030737845.1). Lineage (NCBI taxonomy): Eukaryota > Viridiplantae > Streptophyta > Magnoliopsida > Acorales > Acoraceae > Acorus > Acorus calamus. The sequence goes on along the minus strand of CM060878.1, from coordinate 12,350,193 downwards.
TCTACTACAGGAGCACAACTTCACAGTCATGGAGGACATCCTGGCAATTATTACGGTTATTTTAGTCCCTGTGTGTAACGCCTCATATTTACATAACCGCTTATAGGACGGTAAATGAGTCGCTACTAAACTAAATCCAAATATATGACCAAAATTTAAACCATTTTTTTTACCAATATAATATAAATATATAATAATTAAAATTTAAATAAAGTATATTAATATAATAAAACTTATGATAATAAAACATAAATAATATCCAATGGTTTTAAATCACCAATGGTCTTACAAAAAGAGCTTAATGAAAATAAAATATTAGAATGGAAAGACATATTAAACCACCCATGTGAGAGCCATCTAAACTAAAGTAAATCCAAATAGTTGACCGCGACTATTATTTATTATCCAATACTGCTACCTCGATGAAATCTCTGAAGCGTATGAAAAGTTCAAACTTTGTCTTGGTCCTCGAAAGATGAGCTACCTGGTTATGAAATTGACAACTTACCAGCATCAACAGGCAAGCCACTTCAGCAAGAAGGTATGACCCAGATTGTTCATTCTTGAAGAATGGGTAATGCATTATGTCCTAGACAACACCCGAGAACTCAATGTCGAAAAGCTAAAAGTAATGTGGGAAGGGTCATACGAGGTTCATTTGGGGAGCATACAAACTTTGCATTGTTGGCTCCTGCAAGGTAATAATACAAACCCCTTGTAACACCATGGACTTATGAGAATATTATGTATAAGCCAGGTGGCACAAATAATGTTTTATATTGTTTTATTTTGAATTCATTCAATTAGCGTGAAAAATGCCAATTATTGAATGAGACATTCTGAAAGGGTGATGCCGTTGTCAGTTTTAGGTGCTGAAATGTTCAAATCAAATGAATATTATATTTAGTGTTGCCCCAGGTAACATGAAATTCAGCCGGACCCATCACGATAATATCATCCTACTGTCGTTGTGACATTTTAAGCTGCGTTTTGTTGCATGATTGCAAAACTAATTTTAGACTATCTATCCATAGCTTCTGAAAAAACTCAAGTTTTGTTGTATTCTTTCACCGAAATCTGTCTGCAACATTTGGCCCAAGTTTTTCTTTTACAAACAGGTTTGAGAAAAGTAACTTCTTCCAACCTCAAAAGTTACACAAACTCATTTTCAAACGAGGCCTTAGAAACATTCGAATAAAGTATCATCCTCTACGTCACCTCACTAGGCAAACAGAATGGAGATCAATCTCACCCTACTACATTTATTCAAAGAGGAACTCATGTTCTACTCAAAGCTTTCAATTACAAAAAAGTGAAACAACGGTAAAACAAAACAAGTATCTGCATAGGTCGACTATGCTCGCATATCCGTTACACCACCTACCTCATGCATGTTAGAATCAATTGAAGAGAATGAACCAAAAATATTATTATGGTTTGTATCAATATTTATAGTACAAAAGGTGAAACGGGAAAAAGACTAATCTACCATTAACCCTAACATATATACATTTAACACCCCCTCTCAAACTCATGGTGGATCATACACCGAGAGTTTGCTCAACAAGAAGCCATGCCGCTGAAGTGTATGTGACTTTGTGAAAATGTCAGATAACTGAAGAGAAGAAGAAATATATGGGAGTGAGATTGTGCCCGCAAGAAAGTGATGACGGACGAAGTAACAATCGATCTCGATGTGCTTTGTACGTTCATGAAAGACTGGATTGCTAGCAATCTGAATGGCGCTCTTGTTATCAAAATATAGAGGAGTAGACGCAGAGAGGATGACGCCCATGTCAGAGAGGAGGCGTCGAAGCCAAACAACCTTAGCAGTAGCGGATGCCATAGGATGATATTCGACCTCAACACTCGAACGAGAAACAATGTCTTGTTTCTTGGCTTTCCAAGATATAAGAGAGTCGCTAAGAAACACACATATACCAGTCGTAGATTTTTGATCTATGACATCTCATGCCCAATCAGCATCAGTATAAGCACGAAGTTCAAGAGTAGAAGAAGACGGAAACAGCAGAGCACGAGATATAATGCCACGTAGATAGCGTATAATCCGAAGAACTGCTGCATAATGAACAGTACGAGGGGCAGCGACGAACTGACTGACAATATGCACAGCATAAGCAATGTCAGGACGAGTGACAATGAGATAGACGAGGCTTCCAACAAGCTGTCTATAACGAGTAACATCAGACAGGGGTTCTCCATCGTCAGGCCGGAGCTTAGCATGGAGCTCAATAGGAGTGGGGAAGATGCGATCATCTGTCAGACAGGCACGGTCGATCAAGTCAGCAGTATACTTGCGTTGGGAAAGAAGATAACCACACGGAGCAGAAACAACTTCCATGCCTAGAAAATATCAAAGTTTTCCAAGATCTCTCATCTCAAATTGACGCTGAAGATGTTGTTTGACCGACTGTATATGAGACGAATCATCGCCGGTGATGATCATGTCATCAACATAAAGCAGCAGGATAGTCCGATGAGGACCAGAGGTGTGAACAAATAAAGCAGGATCAGAGGAACTCGAAACAAACCCAGTAGCACAGATAGCATCAGTGAATTGAGTGAACCAAGCGCGAGGAGCCTTCTTTTGACCATAAAGAGCGCGGCGAAGATAACATACATGACCAGAAGGATGAGGAAGACCCGAAGGAGTCATATAAACCTCCTCTGATAAATCACCATAAAAAAACGTTCTTGACATCAAGCTGATAAACAGGCCAATGACGAACAGAAGCAACAGAATCAACGTATGAACAGTCGTCATCTTCGCGACTAGGGCAAATGTCTCATCATAATCAATACCATGCTGCTGAGTGAAACCACAGGCAACCAACCAAGCCTTGTGACGCTCAATCGAACCATCAGAGGTGGTCTTGATCTTGTAGACCCACTTATAGCTAATAGGAGTCTTCCCTAGAGGCAGTGGTATAATATCCCATGTATGAGTGCGTTGTAATGCACTGAGCTCCTCTGCTATGACACCTTCCCATTCTTGAATACCGACAGCCTCACGATATGATTGGGGCTCCCAATGAGTGGAAACAGCTAAAAGAAAACACTGAAAACTAGGAGAAAAAGAATCGGATGCAACTAGACTTAGCCTCTGTGGAGGACGACGATCACGAGGTGGATTGCGGCGAGGAGCTGGTGCAGGGTCAACTGCGGGTGCATTGTCGACTGCTGGTCGAACAATATCAGGCGCAGAAGCAACAACAGAGGAACTCGGCTCACATGAATCGTTTGCAGGAGGGGATGACAAGGTCGTAGAGGGGACAGAGGAGGGACTGGATGCAGGTGGGTGACAAGGTCGTAAATGGGATAGATGATGGAGTGGATGCTGGTGGGACAGACGATGGCAATGTCATAGATGAGATAGATGAATGACTGAATGCAGATGGGACAGAAGATGGAGAGGACTCAAGAGTCGCGAAATCCAGGAAAATAAGGTTATCAATGGTAGACGGAGGAAGTGGAGCCGGAGGTGACGGAAGAGCATAATAGGGATGATGCTCCCAAAAGGTGACATGACAAGAAATGCGAAGACGTCGTGCAACAGGATCATAAATCTTGTAACCCTTATGTTGAATATTGTATCCAAGAAAAACACACATAGCAGAACGAGGAGAAAGTTTGGTGCGTTCAGTGGGAGGAAGAACAACAAAAAATGTGCAACCAAAAACACGAAGACGGGTATAATCAGGAGGCTGTTTGTGAAGTCGCTCAGATGGTGAGATACCACCAGTAATGGATGATGGAGTGCGATTAATGAGACACACTTGTGAGAACAGCCTCACCCCAAAACTCAACAGGGACCGATGCAGAAAGAAATAATGATCGAGTCATCTCAAGAATGTGACGGTGTTTTCGCTCAGCAACTCCATTCTGTTGATGAGCATAAGGAGTGGAGAACTGAGGAGGAGTGCCTTGGGATGCCAAAAATGCACTAAAAGACTTAGAACAATATTCACCACCACAATCAGAGCGTAGCACCTTAATTCGACGAGAAAATTGGGTCTCAACCATGGTAGCAAAAGAATTATAAATTCGCAGTAAATCCGAACAACTAGACATAAGATAAAGCCAAGTGAAACGAGAATAGTCATCGACAAAAATAACATAATATCGATTTCCCCCTTTTGAAAAAATAGGAGATGGACCCCAAATATCAGAATGTACTAAATCAAAGGGAGACCCGAAAATATACAAACTTGAAGGGAATGGGAGAGCCACGGGCTTACCCAATTTACACCCCACGCATGGTTGAAGATCCGTACGAGAAAATGACCCTAAGGCACCGATGCTAACAAGATATCGGAGTCTAGGCTGAGACAAATGGCCAAGACGACGATGCCAGAGATCGAAAGGAGAAAGGGAAGGAGAAGTAGTATCTACCCGAACGGAGGCAGCGGAAGGCTGAGGAACATGAAGCTAATCCATGTAATAGAGTCTACCATGTCGTCGTCTAGTCCCAATCTGTCTCCCAGTAAGTCGATCCTGAACAGAACAAGATGATGAATCAAATGTGATCGTATAACCAAGGTCTGCAAGTTGACTGACAGAAAATAAACTCATGAAAAGTTTAGGAACATGCAAAACATTTGGCACACTAAATCGATGAGAATGATCAGAGAGAATGCTAGAGCTCGAGACAGACATAGGAGAACCATCAGCAGTGCGAATAAGGGAAGGAGAATGTGATGGTGTGCAATTAACAAGAATCGATGCATCCGATGCCATATGATGGGAAGCCCCAGAATCAAGAACCCATGAGGTAATCGGCATACCTGGTACGGGAGTAGAAGCAGACTGAACGGAACCAGAAAGATCTATACCAACCAATGAGTGTAACATAACAGAAAGATGCTGATATCGGTCTTGTAACCCCTTTAGATATGCAATAAGTTGAGCTGAGGTAAACCGTGACTGAGCAGAAGCAGCGCGAGGTGCAATTGATGTACAAATCTGATCCTGACAAGGAGAAGATTGAGCAGACGACTGGATTGACAAGGAGAAAGCGGCATCTCGAGCACGTTTTCTAGCCAACTTGTGACAATTGAGGGACACATGACCAAATGAGTGACAATATCTGCAATCCATAGTACTTGCACAGCAATAGATCAAAATAAAAAGTATATGATAGATCCAACACAAATGCGTAGATCACGAAAAGCTGATCAAAATGAGTACCAATATGACTATATTTGGAGTCCGAATGAGTCCATAGCGGCCGGATAAAGAAAATACCGAAAGATCGACGACGGAGCGGCAAACTGTCGCGGATCCTGGTCGGGACAGGGCAGTGCCGGGTCGGGTCGGGTTTTCGGGTCAGGTCCCGGAACTGGGCCCGGTGCTGGTCCGAGTCGGGTCCTGGAGCCGGGCGTGTGTGGACTCGGGACAAATTCCCGGGAGACCCGGGATGCTGTTCGGGACAAATTCCCAGGAGATCCGGGATGCTATCCAGAACGAATTCCCTGGAGATCCGGGAAGATCTGTGCGGATCTGCGCTGATCACGCGACTCGGGCGAGGCGCAGACGACGCGCAGGCAGATTTCTGGGCAGGCTGCGGACGGTGTGCGCGCGCAGACGGGGCGGCTGGGCACGCGCGGACGGGGCGCGGGCAGCGTGCGGACGAGGCGCGGGCAGTCTGGGCCGCGCGCGGACGGGCCGCGGGAGGGCTGGGCACGCGCGGACGGGCCGCGGGAGGGCTGGGCACACGCGGACGGGCACGCGGGAGAGCTGGGCACGCGCGGACGGCGCGCGGCGTGACGGCGGAGCAGCGAATCACCGCGGGGTAGCGACGGGGCTGCACGGGGATGACACGAACAGCGGAGCGTCGACGATCTCGCAAATGGAGAGTAATGCTAATAGAAAATAAAAAAAAAAAGAAAAAAATTGGATTCAAGCTCTGATATCAAGTTAGAATCAATTGAAGAGAATTAACCAAAAATATTATTAGGGTTTGTATCAATATTTATAGTACAAAAAGGAAAACGAGAAAAAGACTAATCTACCCTTAATCCTAACATATATACATTTAACAATGCAAACAGCCCTAGGTCATAGTCAATGTACATCTGCAATGTGAAGGTACACCTCGGGTACTAGGTCTACTTGTCAATCCTTCTCATTAGGGTTGATCCTCCTTTCACCCCCATTGAGAAGAAGAGCGGGCTCCTAACCCTCTCGATAGCTCAAGGCTGATGTTAACCTCACAGTGCGTCAGGTTCTCAAAAAATTGAATGTTCATGTACTCAAGAGCCGTCTCACTGGCAAATGGTAGCCAATCAAAGGAAACAAAAGTTGTGAACGAGCACGTGTAGCGAAAAGGTGAGGACCAACAGGTGCCTAAGGGACAAGAACATTTGGCTGACCCTTAGCCCCTCAACTGTCCTCGGATCAAACGTCCTAGAGACCTCACAGATTTCTACGTTGGCAGGAACCAAAATATCATCCGCCAGGCAGCCATTGATGAGGCTTATAGATTAAACAAATACAAATGTGAAGGGAAGTCAAGAATGACAGGAACCAAGACGTTTGGTCTCGTCTGACGTACGTCTTATTTCGTCCTACACCAGTCACTTCAAATTCTGAACATCATATCAAACTTGCATCGCCAGAGTTTGAACAGACCAACGGCGTGATGATGGGACACGCCATCGACAAGTGAGTAATCAGATATCGACGAGTCGTAATGATGAACCGACGACATATCTATTGAAAATATTAATTAAATAAAAAAAGTGAAATATTTCATCACCATCAAATAAATAAAAAAGGTCACAAGGATCAGATATTTGATTTAATATCAAATAATTAAAAAAATAAATCACATTGACTTTTCCCTTTATTTATGAAGTCAATAAATGACTCTATACTAATTGATGAGTAATTTAGAATATTTATGAATATATATGGGCCACTTTTTAAAATGTTTTAACGTTATTGGCTATTAGTAGATTTTATTTTTCAGATTTTCTAGATTTTTTGTTTTTCTCACAACACCCTATAAAAGGATGTGAAAGGGTTGTGTTATTTTTAATTCAAGCAAATTAATAAAAAAAGAAGCGCTCCAAAGTTTGTGTGTTGTTTCTTTTGGGTCTTGGGGTGAGAGTGGTGTGGTGTTTTGAGAAACACCAAGAGGTATCAGAGGGATCCATATCTCAAAGAGCGTTGGTGAAGATGACTTCCAATATGGTACATCCTCAAGTTTCCATATTGTCAAAGGACAACTATGAGAATTGGTGCATCAAGATGAAGGCATTGTTCGGGTCCCAAGACATATGGGAGATCGTCAACAATGGCTACGTGGAGCCGACACCATAGGTAGAAGCTACGCATATGGCGGAGCAAAAGGCCGCTCTCAAAGACCAAAAAAAGGACAAGAAGGCGCTATTCCTATTCTATCAAGGGTTGGATGAATCGACGTTCGAAAAGGTCTCCAAAGTGACGTTGAGCAAGGAAGCTTGGGATACCCTAAGCATAATATTCAAAGAAATCAACCGGTTCAAGAGAATTTGCCTTCAAACTTTGAGGGCCGAATTCGAGGCGGCTCACAGGAAGGAAGATGAAAGCATCTACGACTACTTCTCACGATTGCTTGTAATCGTGAACCAAAGGAAGAGGAACGGCTAGAGAATTGACGACACCCAGATCATGGAGAAGGTACTTTGATCCCTTACCTCTAAATTTGAGCATGTGGTAGTTGCGATCGAAGAATCGAAGGACTTGTCAAAAATCACGGTGGAAGAGTTCTTGGGATCTCTTCAAGTCCATGAGCAACGCGTTCAGAGGAATGTGGATTCCACAGCGGTAGAGCAAGTGTTGGCGTCAAAGTGGATTATAGAGTGCACACCGATATTTGCGGTCCATTGGAGGCAATCTCGCTTAGAGGTAATCAATATTTTATTACTTTCATTCATGATTTTAGTAGAAATATTTGGGTGTATCCTATAAAAGAAAAGTCCACCGCATTTTCTATTTTTAAAAATTTTAAAGCTCGTGTTGAGCTAGAAAGCGGTTGTAAAATTAAAACACTCAGATCTGACCAATTGGTGAGTATACCTCAAATATGTATAAAGACTATTGTAGACAGGTGGGCATCAGAGAACAATTCACAACTGCATATATGCTACAACAAAATGGAGTAGCCGAAAAGAAGAATCGCATCATCCTTAACATGACGAGAATCATGCTAAAAGAAAAAGGTGCACCAAAGAGTTTTTGGGCGGAGGCCGTTGCATGCACTGTCTATCTACTCAAATGATGTCCGACAAAAAGTGTAGAGAATATGACACCGCACGAGGCGTGGAGTGAAAGAAAGCCAAACGTGACGTATCTCTGCATCTTTGGGTGCATTGCATATGCACAAATGCAGGTGAAAAGAAATCCTGATGATCGTGGAGAAAGGTGCATCTTAATTGGATATAATGATGCCTCTAAAACCTGCAGACTCTACAATCCACTTATTAATAAAAAATTAGTGGGGAGTAGACACGTGGTTTTTAATGAAGACGATGCGTGGAATTTGAGCAATGGAGAGGTGACGGAAAAACAACCATTGATGGAGGAACTTGAAGATCATTAACAAGAGGTTCCACCACCTATAGCACCACCAGCTCCTCTTCAAGCCACACCTTCTACGGCACGAAGAACTCCATCAAGAGACTCTCCAACTTCTCAAGGATCTAGCATCATGGGATCCTCATCAAAGAAAATCTCCATCAAAATGAGAAGTATCAGAAAGATCTATGAACAGTCAGAAAATAGAGAAACAAATCTATTCTGTCTATTTCTGATCATGAGCCTCTCATCTTCCAAGAGGTCATTCAAGAAGATCCGTAAAAAGAAGGAGATTCACATAGTGCAGAATAATGATATATCAAATTTGATGACACTCCTACAAAGTCACATGACGATCGGTGTCAAAAGGGTATACAAGATCAAACGCACAACAAATGGACAAATCAATGGACAGAAGACAATATATCATCCTCAAGAAGAACCGGCTATAAAGCTCGCGAAAGATCCGATGCAGCATATGAAGAAACACATCGACAATTGATTGTAATTCCTCAAGGATCATGTGAAGAAGAGATATGCTTGGAATGAAGATTTTTTATTTGAGGGAGCATATTGAAATATCAAATAAAAAAGGTGAAAGATCTCACCACCACCAAATAAGGAAGACAAAAAATATCAAATATTTAATTTGATATCAAATAATTAGGAGAATAAATCACATTGATTTTCTCTTTATTTATGAAATCAATAAATGACCCTATATTAATTGGTGAGTAATTTAGCATATTTATGAATATATATAGGCCACTTTTAGAAATGTTTTAATGTTATTGTCCTTCATTAGGAGATTTGATTTTTTAGATTTTTTAAATTTTTTGTCTTTCTCACAAAACCCTATAAAAGGATGTGAAGGGGGTGTGTTATTTTTAATTCAAGAAAATTAATAAAAAGTGAGAAGTTTTTCAAAGTTAGTGTGTTCTTTCTTTTAGGTCTTGTGGTGAGTGGTGTGGTGTTTTGAAAAACACCAAGGGGGTATAAGAGGGATACCCAACAATATCCAACACCAAATCAGTCTTTCCCACATGTCCCCAAGGAGCCGATTCAGGATTATTTGACAAGTGGCATCACTGATGCAGTGACACATGTCACCATTGATCTGGCATAACTTTGACCATGACGACTTGAGATCAAAGTCCCAACATATTTCCCCAGATCCTGTTGTATCCTCTCACACACCACTGTATCTTTTAAAATCCCATCATCATATTCTCTCTGATTTGAAGGTATACTCCCATTCTAAGTGTGGACAAACCATCCGAGAAACCTTTTGCAGGTCAGCTTTCTAAAGGACACACCAAAGGACTTTACATGCCCAACCGGAGCATCAGAGGAGAAGAGAGCAAGCATCCCCAAGTACCCGATCCGACTTGAATATGGTAGTCAAGTTTTAATTTGCCCCCTCCATTTAACACATAAGGATGTTCCAAATTTTAAGAAAAAAATTGTGGGATATAAACCCTTGCATCGTTTAGCTCCACTAACATATTTATCACGCGAAAGAGGGGATGAGATTATTTATGGCTAACTACAGGGAACAACTCTGTAACAATCAAAAATCCCCTAGATGTTGTCACATGAAAAGAGTTACATAGAACAATTGAGCTGATGGTATGCTCGATTGATCACAGTGGCTATCGTTCGATCTTAGTAGTTGATCTGACCAACCGGTCGATCAACAATCTTATCACAGTTATCAATCTGACCCTTCGATCAATCGTCCAATTGCATATCCATGATAGTTGTCCATATATGATGGAAATCCCACAAATGGTAGGTGATTTAGGGTCCGTTTGGTAGCGCGTTTGGGGGCGATTCCGCTTTTTAAAAAGCGGATTCCGCCCAAACGCGCAACCAAACGGGTCGGATTCCAACAGAATCAAAAGCTGGATTCCTTTTCATTTATCTCTCGAAATCCGTGTTTTTAAAATCTCAAAAAGAACGTTTTTTGGTCGGAATCAATTTTTTGAATTGAAAAACAACTTTTTCTACCAAACATTAAATTCCTTCCAAATATTGATTCCTGAATTAAAAAAAAGCATCCCAAAAAAATCAAAGGTCTAAAATCATCTTAAAAAGCAGCTTTATTACAAAATCTACTTTTTAATATGTGTTTCCAAACGGACCCTTAAACGATATAGAAAAGGAAACTACAAATAAGGAAGAAAACAATAAATTATTTGTGCATTGAATATGATATCAAGAATGTATTCTCATCATTATAAATAAAGGTAACAACAACCACAACAACCACAACAACCAACAAAATCAATGATATGCATATTCTCAACATCAATGAGAATATTCCAACATCTTCTTTTTTAATGGTAACAACAACCACTATAAATAAAGGTAAAAAGTAATAAATGGAGAGGTCACGCACAACACACTTTGACCTACACAAACAAAAAAGGGAGTGCACATAATGAAATATTCTTTTTTATGTATGTTTTCAACTCTATTACCTTGAGCGTCGGAGGTTCTCCGCCCTCTTTTTTCTGCAGGTCTCCTATTCTTCGACCTCGATCAGAAGATCCATCGAATGTTGGACCAAAAAAACTCCAACATGTACTTAAGAAATTAATATGATATATTTATATAACACATGAAACCTAATTAATAATAATCATTCTAGGTCAATTTATTAGTCTAAGCTCTAAACACATTGAATACTTGGTCGGATCATGAAAAGATTGGTCATGAACCAAAACTTTGAAATAGAGTACTTTTGTAATAAAATCGAGTGAAAACAATTTTATTTTGAAACAAAAGTTTTGATATAAAAACATCAACATGGGACAACCACATGCAAGCATTGTTGTTGCGAATTAATTTTATTTGACATCAAGTGGAAAGGTTTTATATGAAGCTGTAGGTGTAAAGGTTTTATATTACCATTAGACGATGTCAAACTGTGTGCTCGATGTCTGATTGCTCCGATCATTACAATTTGATTATGACAGTGACGATCGTCTCCTGAGTCGAATGTTCTTCACTGTCATCAATAGATTAGAATGGTGGGAAGTCATTGTCAAAATATTCTGACGTTTAAGTCAGTGATTAATTTTTTAACATAGAAAAATGTAGGAACTCGATGATATTGTCCATATCTTTTGGTCTCTTGTTAATAAAATTTATACCTGTGATTGAATTTGAATGTTCTCTTGTTCGTGCTGTCCTTCTTATCGGTTACGATGACATCTGATGGGCTGGTCCGAATGCGGTCCATCTGATGATGCAAGATAATCACGATTGGCTTGGGTGTCACATGCCATAATCTTGTAGGCCTGAAATAATTTGGCCCTACAAGATCCATGTAATAGCACTGTCAATCACTCTGACTAATCTATAAACAATTAAAAACAAGTAAAAAATCAAATTGAAATTATGAGTTTCTGAAAGTTAGCAAACACTCATATCTCTTGGCATTTCTGCCTTCACAAATACCAATTCCAAACATCAAAAATAAATAAATATTCAGGATGTATTGCAATAATACTAAGGATGTTCAAAATTTGACAAAAAGGAAATTGTGGGATATAACCCATACATCATTCATCTCAGCTAACATATTCAGCGAAAGATGGATAGCCAGTCAGAACTGGCATGCATCCTTTTATTAATGTTAGAAAAAAGGGAGAGAAAATAATAATAATGAAACTCTAAAACTCTTGTTCTATTAGAGAGAGATTAAAGCCCTTTATATAATAGTACAAGATAGTGTTACACGTGTAACACATTAAAATAATAACAAACTAATATAATAAAAAACTAAAATAATAATAAATCTAATCTAATATCTTTAACACCCTCTCCTAAACTCTGAAGGGTTGTACCCTTAGAGTTTACACAAAGATGATAAACTAAAAATCTTATTTTCAAACACCTCTAATTTATTTTGTGAATTGATAATCGTCATCTGTCTTTTGGATCCCTCACTTCACTCCCGCTCTTCTTGAGTCAGTCGAAGTCGCTCCCGCTCTTTGAGTCAGTCAGAGTCGCTCCCGCTCTTCTTGAGTCAGTCAGAGTCGCTCCCGCTCTTTCTCCCGCTCTTTGAGTCAGTCAGAGTCGCTCCCGCTCTTTGAGTCGGTCGGAATTGTTGGTCCACTAGATCAAATGGCGCACGTAGGGCTCACGGAGGTTCAAGGAGAAGACGGAGGGCACAGACGAACGCGGACAGGCAGCGGAGACAGCACGCGGACAATGGTGGTGGAGATTCTTTAACACCCTCTCCCAAACTCTGAAGGATATAACCTTTAGAGTTTGCATAAAAATGAGACGACGGTGGGGACAGTGACGGACGGAGATGACGGTGGGGACAGTGACAGACGGCCGGTGGCGGTTGGTGCAGACGAGCGCGGACATACGCCAACGGAGAAGAAAAAGTAGAAGAAACGCGACGCGTATCCCGATCGCCGCGATGTTATCGATGACCTGCAACATGATCACCACCATCAACACCTTCTTCTCCCGCTCTTGCAGGAACGACCACCCGGTCCCGATGAGGAGGATCACGATGAAAAAAAAAGAACCCCCTTTAAGAACTGGAAGAGATAGAACAACACGTCCCAACCGTGCGGGGTCCCGGTGACCTTGATGTAGTGCTTGTCCTCGGCGACGGGTGAGGGTGCAATAGCAAACGATCTCTCTGTAGAGGGCGGCGATGACACGATGATGAACGACGGTGGTGGCGGCGGAACTAGACGTGAGCACCAAATTTTACATGACAGAGCCGAAAGAAGATGATCCAGTGAACCCATACGACAACCCCCTCGCGAAGCACTTGCGCATACCGGGCGAAGAACAATCATACATCCGTCGGGCTTCCATGCATGGGGTTCCTCTTGGAAATACGATCCCTATACGACTTCGGAGCAAAAGTACACATGCGCATTCACAATCCTTGGACGGGACAAGTATTTGTGTTGCCGACGTATATCAAACGCTTGAGAAAACAAAGGAAGGCTGGTGGGTGACCTGTTGCTGACGAGGACTCCACCAAGCCCAATTTAAGGAATTTTTTTTTTTTTTTGTGTCGGAGGATGACAACGCGAACAACAGCTTAACGAAGACGACGACAACAACGGAGATGATAACACAAACAACTAAAAAAAAATATGGGTACCAAAATATGGGTATCAAAAATCCTCCCTCGCTCCGATTGAAGACATCTCAATCGGAGCGGGGAAGAGAAATTTTTTTTTGTGGATCTAGGGTTTATGGCTCTGATACCATGTTAGAAATAAGGGAGAGAAAATAATAATAATGAAACCCTAAAACTCTTGTTATATTAGAGAGGGACTAAAACCCTTTATATAATAGTACAAGATGATGTTACACGTGTAACACATTAAAATAATAACAAATTGATATAATAACAAACTAAGATAATAATAAATCTAATTTAATATCTTTAACAATTAATAAATAAATAAATAACATATTCATCAACTTGGTATAATAACATACACAAACACAAAACAAACAAAACAAACACACACAACACATATAATATAGAAGAAAAAAAAAGACTCAAATATCCCAAATTTGTCTCCATCATCACAGAGTGAATGAACACTATCAATTGACAATTCCTCACTGGGTACTGATTTAAACATGTGACTGAATCAATCTCTTACTGGATACTGATAAGTACTTATAGGATCCACCGCTAGATCCGGATAATTACTGATAGAATCCCATCATGTATAATGAACACCACAATGCAATTAAGAAGATGCAGCAAAACAAAAGTGATGGAAGAAGCTCCAAACCTCAGTGTCGATTCAAGCGCTGTGATCAGGGCGGAGAAAATAGAGGTGAAAAGTGCCAACTGTGGTGACACCAACAAAAGCCCACAATACCCACATAACCACCAAGGGCATCATCATTGTCACTCTATAAGCAAAACCCACATTCAGAAGCGTCGCTAATAACCATATAGAGATCCTGTGCCTCTCCCTCTGCTTAGATCCAACGAGAGCGTTTTCATGGGCGCGGATGCTCCAGGACAGGGCGGCGATAGCTACGTCGGCGCCGACGATGAAGGAGACTGACTTCATGTCGTTGTGGGAGCGGTAGATGGCCACCATGGATTGGAAGGTGAAGAGGGAAATAGCGAACACAAACCACATATTAGATCGTGAGTGAGTACTGGACATGGTTGTGGCTTCGGCAATGGTTTGCTCTGTTTTTTGTGATGGGTTTTCATACTTATCATCAGCTTCTGTTTCTAGAAGAGACTGATCTTTTCTCTCTGAGGTGAACATAGTTTTTCCAAACAGCAACCCAGATGTCGTTTCTTATCTTTTATAGGTGTATATGAATGAAGTTTCGTGGGGGAACTTCAATTCATTTCGGGTTTGCTTCAACAAGTTGGAGGACAAACGTCACTGCTTGCGTTTAGTGATGAAGACAACAAGATAGGAAATGCAAGTTGCATTTGTCGTCATTCATTCAAGTCATACCGACAAAATAAAGAGATGCATCCAAATGTCTTGTGGGGGACTGTCAATTGACGATGACAAAAGAAATGGAATTTGATGGAAACAACCATACAAAGTCTATATTATTTTATTTTTTAAAGTCCCTTGGACTTCTAGCACACGAAAACACTTCAAATTATTATTAATAAAAAAAAATGATATGAAAACACTTCAAATTATTATTAATAAAAAGAAATGATATGAAATCGTTAAATTTCCATTCGTCTCTGTCTTTAAAGCTATGTTTGAAAACACATATTAAAAAAATAGCTTTTAAAATAAAACTGTTTTTTAATATGATTTTAGATCTTGATTTTTCTGAGATGTTTTTTTTAATATAGAAATTAATATTTGAAAATAGTTTAATGTTTGATAAAGAAAGTTGTTTTTCAATTCAAAAAATCGATTCCGATAAAAAAATCGCAAGTTTTGAGTTTTTTAAAACACGGATTTCGAGAGAAAAATTAAAAGGAATTCAGCTTTTGATTCCACCGGAATCCACCCCATTTGACTGCACGATTTTAGGATTTTAGCTTTTTAAAAAGCGGAATCGCCCAAAATCGTGTAACCAAACGGACCCTAATTCTTGTTAATAGTGGGCATATTTCATGATTATTTTAAATATTTTGTTTATTTAACGGAATCTCAAACAATATTGAAATAAGTTCTTGAAAAGTTGTGTTTTATTTTTACAATACCATCAAAGGTAGAAATTCCGAGAACACACTTATCACCTCTACAGAGAAGTCTCTTACGGTTAGAAAATTGTATATTTTCAATATAAAAACATATTTTAAAATCCTATTTTAAAATTATATATATATGAAAATTATTTATATATGCATTAGAACTATAATTTTTTAAAATTCAATGAGATTTAGTGAGTATGTTTTATAGATACATTTTTAATTAATTTTAAATAGATAATCTGAAATTATATAAACTTTACAAAATATATTATCTGTTTAAATCTTTAGATAAAATTAGGAGAAGAAATAATTGTTTAAGATAATAAATCATTTTACTAAATTTGTAGGGGTAAAAACATACAAAAGCATTACTAACACAATAGGAAGGTTGAAAAAACATATGTTCTAAACATAGTACATAAAACAATTTGTTCTTAATATAGTCCATTTGTAGAGTACCTAAAACAGTTTATTTTTAACATTATACATTAAAAGAGACCAGCTGTGGTTAAAGCTAGTTACGGTGTTAATTGAAATAAATTTTGTATAATAAAATAAAGATCTGCATGAATTTTTTGAATTAATAGGGATTTTTTTATTTTTATAAGTTTTCAAATAGTTATATAGAATTTTCTTAAAGAATTAAATTTTCAAAGGTATTATAGTAATTTAACATGTGTGGTTAGTGTTAACCTGGTCATTTTGGATTATAGTATGGTGTTTCCATATTTTAAATTTTTTTGAAAAACTATTTAGAATTAGTTTGATCAGCTTTCTTAAATATAATCATTTTTAGGGTTCTTGAATTGGTGAATCACTGGACACCGTTTCTATCTGCGAAAAGGCAGATTCTTCGATTAGTAAGCCAAAAAATGTCATCACGGATTCAAGCAACTCTGCTATTCTAGCATCTAGTCTGCTCCTCTCCTCACATCAATCCCATTTTTCTTGGCGTAGAGAAGCTCTTGAAAGTGTGAATTAAGCTTCGGTTGCCAATTTTGAAAGACCCGGAGGACTCAGCGAAAAGAGTTCTATCGAGCAATTTAATTAGAAATCAGCAGACATTTACTACATTAGTACGATGTGACTGAACCCTCCTAGTCAGGGGTGCAATTCGATTAGTTTCATCCGATTTTTGGAAACTTAAATTTAACCAAATTATAATTACATCTAACTTGAAAACCGAAGAGCTACAACTGAACAAAAAATCGACTTGAAAACTGAAAACCGAACTAATATTGTTTGGTTGACCCAAATTAAATCAAACCGAACCGAACACTTACCCCCCGTTTGGATAGCGGAATTGAGTTATTCTGGATAGATAACTATGCCAGTATAGATAGCAAATTTACAAGAATAAAAGATTTTATGTTTGGTTGTATTTTTTTTATTCTCATTGAAAAACGTAAGAATGAAGGTTGAGTTGTTTGTTTAATAAAGAATAAAATATAAATAAAGTGTAAAAAAGTTGATTTGACATTTGATGTATAAGAGGTGTTGATAGGTGATTTGATGTGATGAAGTGTAAAAAGTTGATTTGACATGTGGGCCCATGGGAATAGATAAGAGGAGTATAGCTTATCCTAGGGGTTGCTTATAATTGTTATACTCTCTTATACTCGTTTAAACTAGCTTAGTAATACCAAGTTATACCCTTCAAACAAACAACTATTTTTCTTATCCATTCTTATACCACTTTTATACCACCCTTATACTCCCTTATTCCGTTACACAAACGGGGGGTTAAAGATAAACATTTATATACCCAATTTTTTTACTACCAATTTGGGTTGGTTTACTTGGTTAGAGTTTTTTTGAGGGGTTGGTTTACAACTTTACACAAATATCTAAATAATTAGGATTATAGTATAAATAAGTGTATTCTTTTTTATGAATATTAATCGTATAACAACAATATATCTTTTAATATAAAAAGAATAATCTAACTAAATATTGATTATGAATAATCTTGTGTTTAAATTTAATTCGATTCGGTTTGATTAGTTTAATTTTTTTGAAATAGAATCAAACCCAAACTACTATAGATGAGTTTATTAATTTTTCAATCTATAACCAAACCAAACAAAAAAAAATTATTGACCAATAAAAAAACAAAATATGTTTGGATTGGCTTGGATTCAATTTAATCGACCAAAGTTACCCCTGCTCCAAATACACATTAATTTTTTCCATCGTCATTCTTTGTTATTTTCATTAATTAGAAAATATAAAATTCAAATTTTTAGTTTTTGAATTACAGACAAATTGTGTCAATAATGATTCATAATTTTTTCAATGACATTTCGATCTTTGTTAGGTGGCATAATTTTTTAAAATAATGAAATTAATTTGTACTTTAATCCATACTATAAGCTACATAGTACAATATTAAGGTTTCATAGGGCCAGCCGTTTGGATATGTAATGGAACAGATACAATGTTGGAGAAGCTGAAAAAACACAACTGAAAATCCAAACAGATTTTAAGCTTCCGCGTCCATATATACCACCCCACACCTTCCCGGCGTTGCCAAACATGCACAAAAATAACACGTCCCCATCGACCGGATCTAAACGGACCTTAAATGGTGAAGACAAGTCATTCATGTAGACTATCAGTACGACCAAAGTTGTTCGAAGCTTCCATACAAGTGGTCCTGCGTGATGAAAAGTCATTCATGCTTTCACACAAGTGGTATTAAATTGTGATCTTATGTGTAGTCATTTTCTGGAGAGGGAGAGAGAGAGAGAGAGAGAGTTGGGGGATAAGATATACATGCCTCCATAGACACTATAGTTTTGGGTTCCTTTCCAAAATTTCAGGTATGAACAAGTAATCTAAAACTATGTTTTATTGATTTATTATGGTGGTTTGAAATCTGTGATTAAAGTGTATGATTTTGTCATTAGATTCTTACAGCTGAGACTCATCAAAAGGAACCAAAGCTTTCACAAAACTCTATCCCTTCCGAGATCAAAACTCAACATGGAGTTACCATGGATGCTCAAAGCCATTGGCCTCGCCTATCTGTTCGTCAACCTAATCATGGGCATCAACATCTCCGACATCTGGACCATGTCCCTAGTCGCAACCAACCTCGCCATCGCCTTTCTGTCATCGATCCCAGAAAAGACTCACTGGCCCACGGTGTTCACTCTCTCCGCTGCCGGATGCATTGCACTGCTGGAGGGGGAGGATCGGGCGATGCACGTACCGCTCCTGGCCTGTGCTTTTGTGAGTCTCATGGTCTCCATTGTGGGTCTCATCATGAGCTCAAATTCTCCATCCGGTACTGGTGGAGGGTTGAGGTGGGTGGTGTTCGCCATTGCCATCATCATGAGCTAAAATTTTCCATCCGGTACTGATGGAGGGTTGAGTTGGGTGGTGTTCGTCAGTGCCAACATGGCCATCTCCGTTATTGTCTCCTATCATGGTTTTTTGAGCTTCAGAGCTTTCGATTCCATATTCTCTTATTGGCGATTTGGAGTTTGTAATAGTATTCTACGAGATGATTTTCTATCAAAACATATATGATGTTCGAAGTGGGACTAAAAAATAAATTGTGTATACCAACACTAAAATATGATAATGTATATATATATAATTTTTTCGTGACCAAGCATGTACTCCGTTAGGAAAAGGAGACTGTCGGGGACGTGTGCACAGTCCACTTATTCATGCGGTTTACAACATTACATTACATTATTTTCTCAAGCCCTGTGATCAGGGCGGAGAAAGTAGAGATGAAAAGTACCAACTGTGGTTACGGCCACCAATGCCCACAAAACCAGTGACATAACTAACGGCATCATCATAGTCACCCTATAAGCAAAACCCATGTCCAAAAGCGTCGCTGAAAACCATATGAAGATCTTGTGCCTCTCCCTCTGCTTTGATCCAACCGGAGCTTTCTCATGGGCGTAGATGCTCCAGAACAGGAGACCGATGTCTATATTGGCACCGACGATAAAAGATAGGATCCAAATGTCATTGCGAGAGAGGTAGATGGCCGCCATGGATTGGAAGATGAGGAATGCAATGGGGAGCACAAACCAAATACATGAGAGTTCGCCAGTGAACAAGGTTACTAGGGGTTGGGGAATGGCCTGCTTTCTCATACATGATAGGTTTTCATGGTCATCAGCTTCTGTTCTCAGAAGCCCCTGCTTTGTCTCCACTGTTGCACTCATTTTTTTTTCCAAACATCAACCAAGATGTGGTGGTCTCTCTTTTATAGGTGTATATTTCTGGGTCAAACTCGGATATGTTATTATATATTAACGTCATTCAGTCGTCGGTGCTTGCGTAATGTTGCCACCAATATGACAAAACAAATTAGTCTGGATGTTTCTGGGTACTTTTAATAACAAGGAGATTTTTTGACATTCATTTTTAAAGTGAATATATTGATGAATCGGTTAGGAGTCACCACACGTTACTTGGTCGACAAGAGTCCAGCGTGGTAGTTGACCGATTGATCTAGATTAAGCTTCCTCTGGAAGATTACCGATGAGTTTATTTTTTTATTTTTTTTTATATAAATGTGATCATTATTATTTCATAATAAAATAATGTCCAAAGGGATGATAAAACAAACAAACCAGATGAGTTAATTATTGACCGTCGAACAAACCCCCTTCAAACTAATTAAGTAATTTAGAAATCCATAATATATACACCTTTCAAATATAATTTTAGGCATAACTGGTACCAGATGCAACACGATTATGGACCATTCAATCAATATTGAGTACCACCATACAGAGGATTATGGATGATTTATACTTATTAGTATTTTAATTTTATTTGTTAGATTTATCATATCTTTTCTGGATAATTAGAATTAGTTGATATTCAAATATCATTCAGATATTTTTTTTAATTTTTAGTTAGGATTTGAATTTGAATTTTGAATTTAATTTCAAATTTGAATATTAATTAGGATTAAATAAAGATGTATTTGTTATTTTTCAGATTTAGATAATCTGTCAGGATCATAGTTACAGATTTAGATAATTAGTTGAGATCCTAATCTGATAAGGAGAATAGACTTATAAACCAATTGATTAATCAGATTATTAATTATTAGAATTTGTTTATTTTCTCTATTGTATTTTGATATCCTAGGAGAATTAACATCTACATAGAATTTTCAATCGTCTGTTATTTCTGAAGAAATCAACAGATTATTGAAGCCCAATGTCCCTTACATTCTTCTTGAATCAACAACGCCAGTGGAGTCTACCGATTTCGTTCCTTTGATCAAATCAGTAGAAGAGAGTATTCATACGTTATATCAGTTGGTATAAGAGCCAGAGTTGTGACCACCACCGCGAGCCGCCGTTGTCATTAAGCGCCGCCGCCGTCGAGAGCCACTGCCTCCGAGCCCCGCCGTTGTTGAACAGTCGTCATCGCTACTGCCGTCAAGTACAGCTTCTGTCAAGAGTCGTCGCGCACCACCGTTGTTGTTGTTGTCGAGCCGCTACCACTGGTGAATCCATATCTCATTTATCTATCTCTTCCCTATATTTTATCCAAAAAAAAAAAAAAACCATTTTCCCAGAAAATGACATTCCCTTCATCCCGAGGGGAAAAAAATAAAAATAAAAAATTTCCTCTCACCCTCTCAAACTCCCCATATATATATATATATATATATATATATATATATATATATATTCGCGATTACGTGCGGTTTACGGTCGGTGCGGTGCGCGATCACGGGTCCATCGCATCAGACGGGTCGGGTGCGATTCACGTCGACCGTTGGATGCGATGGACCCGCGATCAGACGGCCCACGTCGCGCACCGCACCGACCGCAAACCGCACCTAATCGGTTCACTATATATATATATATATATATATATATATATATATATATATATATATATATATATACCCGAGTGATAGCGTACGGCGGGCCACACGGTGCTGATCCGACATGGGTTGTCCGATCGCGGGTCCATCGCATCCAACGGTCGATGTTAATCGCACCCGACCGTCTGATGCGATGGACCCGTGATCGACGGCCCGTGGTCGACGCCGCACGCGACCGCACGCCGCACCTAATCACTCCTCTATATATATATGGTCGACGCCGCACGCGACCGCACGCCACACCTAATCACTCATATATATATATATATATATATATATGAAAATGATTGCGTGCGGCGAACGGCAGGTGCGGCCGCGACGTATGCCGTTCGATCGCGGGTCCATCGCACCCAACGGTCGAGATGAATCGCCCCCGACCGTCCGATGCGATGGACCCGTGATCGACGGCCCGTGATCGTTGCCGCACCTGCCGTTCGCCGCACGCAATCACGTCCCTATATATATATACATATATACACGCTCGCGATTAGGTGCGGCGAACGGCAGGTGCGGCCGCGACGTGGGCCGTCCGATCGCGGGTCCATCGCATCCAATGGTCGACGTGAATCGCACTCGACCGTCCGATGTGATGGACCCTTGATCGACGGCCCGTGATCGCTGCCACACCCGCCATTCGCCGCACGCAATCGCGTCCCTATATATATATATATATATATAGGGACGCGATTGCGTGCGGCGAATGGCGGGTGTGGCAGCGATCACGGGCCGTCGATCAAGGGTCCATCACATCGGACGGTCGAGTGCGATTCACGTCGACCATTGGATGCGATGGACCCGCGATCGGACGGCCCACGTCGCGGCCGCACCTGCCGTTCGCCGCACGCAATCATTTTCATATATATATATATATATATATATATATATATATATATATTAAAAATACCACTCCACCCCATGCAACCCCAGCCCCACCAGAACCATCTCCTCTTGATTTCATAAAAAAAAAATCATTTATCCCCTCGTACCCAAGTTTTCCTTCCAAAACACCCAACCCCACACATATTTCTTTTCATTCCAATCCCATATAAATTAAAAAAAATAAATCCCATGACCACCGGAGATCGAAAGAATGCAAAAGTTGATTGGTTTAATAATCTTAAAGCCATAAAATCAAAATTCAGTGGAACACGTCATCAGCTGCTTGCAGTGTTCATAAAATCAGTCATATGCGGCCGCACATACTGTTTGGTCGCTCGATCAAACCGATTTTCAGGTAATCGGTCAATATGCGTATCGGGCCTGCATAAGCGGTCCGATCCCACATGTGTGCCCGCTTAAGCGAGCGCACTACTTCTAAAATTTTGAACGGGTAAAAGAAAGAGGGTCTCTGACTCTCCTCTGATGACTTTCAGCCGGCCCTAAAGACTGCCTGCCTCTCCTCCTTCAACTCTTCCCCTTCAGTCGACTACCGCAAAGATCTTCACCGACGTCTCCTCCTTCCACCACCGCAGTGACCTCCACGGCTCCACATCTTCTTCGATCAGCACCCACCTCCCCTTCTTCTTCTTCATCAGCGTCGAGTCGCCAACCTCCACTTCATCGACGAACAGAGTATGCTATCTCTCTCTGTTTGCCTCTCTTAGTCTCTGTTTTTTTTTAATCTCAGATTCTATTCGTTCTCTCTTACTCTATCACTCATTCAAGTGAAAACAAGAAGAAGTCTCTAGAAATTTCAGGTAAAGAAGAGTCTAGATTCATGGACTATGATGATTTGAGGGTAAGTATAAAGTGGATTAATGTATGGATGTGATCAGTGCATTGAACAGTCGAGAGAGAGAGAGAGAGAGGACCACAGTGAGTGTATTACTAAGGACCACCATATGTTCATTACCCTATCCCATTGTTTTTTTTAATAATATACTTTTCTATTAAAATATATGTTGTTTATATGAAATGATGTATATACTAATGTATGATAGGATATTTTTTCGTTATGAAAAATAGTAAATGGAGCTGCAAAATGGACTATAAAAATGACTCAGTATATCAATGCTCCTATATTTAAGGTTTGCGGCTAACCAGTGGGTAATAAGCCCAGCCTAAAAAATGGGGTATTGTTGCACTTATTTTATTTACATACCCTTGTACATATCATTGTAGTCATATAAAGAAATATATTTCTTATTTTATTTTATTAATAAAAAAATACAGAACCGCATATATTCCCGCATGCTGCATATACTCTGTGCGGTACCCCAACTGTACGCAAATCGCATACCACATTTCAGAACACTGGCTGCTTGAACTTCATCACCAAATCGTTCAACCAAACTCGAAGGACGAGTTTTTCTAAAGTGGGAGAGAATGATGTAGCACGATCATGGACCATTCAATCAATGTTAAGGACCACCATATGGAGGATTATAAATGATTTGCACGTATTAGTATTTTAGTTTTATTAGTTAAATTTATCATATCTTTTCTGGATAATTAGGATTAGTTAATATTCAGATATCATTCAGATATGATTTTTTTATTTTTTAATTAGAATTTGAATTTTGAATTTAAATTTAAAATTTGAATATTAGTTAGGATTTAGATAACCGATCATAATAGTTTACAGATTTAGATAATTAGTTGATATCCTAATTTGTTAAGGACTCTCTATTCTATAAATATGCCTGTAGATCAATTGATCAATTAGATTATTGATTATTAGAATTTGTTTATTTTTCTATTGTATTTTGTTATCCTAGGGGAATTAATATATACATAGAATTTCCAATCGTCTGGTATTTATGAAGAAATCAACAGATTACTGAAGTCAAACACCCCTAGCATTTTTTTTGAAAAATCAACAACACTGCTGGAGCCTATCAATTTCGTTCCTTTGATCGAATCAGTAGAAAAGAGTATTTGTACGCTACATCAATGCCCCTTTTATTATACAAGGACTTTGATGCAATGTTTACTTTTATTTTCTCATGTCATTTGCTGTCGTGTTTGAAAGCGCACGTGGTGTATGGTGTTTTGAGACCCCGTAATAAAATGTTCTGTTTGAATGCACGCATGAAGGTCATTTATTAGTTGGAATTCTTGTCTGGGTGCCTCTAATTGCACCCTCTTTTTTTAGGTACACATCTAATTTTTGCACACCTAACCAGTGTTCTAAAATGCGGTATGCGATTTGCGTGAGGTTGGGATACCGCTCATAATATATACGATATGCGAGAGTATATGCGGTTCTGTATTATTTTATTAATAAAATAAAACAATAAATATATCTCTTTATATGACTGCAATGACTAATGTACAAGGATATGTAAATAAAATAATTACAACAATACCCCATTTTAGAGGCTGGGCTTGCTACTATATTAATGTGATTGATACGAAGACCACTGGTTAGCCGCAAACCTTAAATATAGGAACATTGATATACTCAGTCCTTTTTATAGTCCATTTTGCAGCTCCATTTACTATTTTTCATTACGAAAAAAATATCCTATTATACATTAGTATAAACATCATTTCATATAAACAACATATATTTTAATAAAAAAAAATATTATTAAAAAAAAACAATGGGACAGGGTAATGAACATATGGTGGTCATTAGTAATACACTCACTGTTGTCCTCTCTCTCTCGACCGTTGAATACACTAATCATATCCATACATTAGTTCACTTTATACTTACCCTCAAATCATCATAGTCCACGAATCTAGGCTCTTTTTCACCTGAAATTTCTAGAGACTTCTTCTTGCTTTCACTTGAATGAGTGATAGAGAGCCAGAGAGAGATTGAAGACAGAGAGAACGAATAGAATCTGAGATAGAAAACAGAGACTAAGAGAGGCAGACAGAGAGAGATGGCATACTATGTTCGTCGATCGAAGAAGTGGAGGTCGGCGACTCGGTGCTCATGAAGAAGGAGGGGAGGTGGGTGCTAATCGAAGAAGATGTGGAGCCGTGAAGGTCACTGCGGTGGTGGAAGGAGGAGACGTCGGTGAAGATCTCTGCGGTAGTCAATCGAAGGAGAAGAGCTGAATGAGGAGAGGCGAGCAGTCTTTAGGGCCGGCTGAAAGTCATCGGAGGAGAGTCAGAGACCCTCTTTCCTTTACCTGTTCAAACTTTCAAAAGTTGTGCGCCCGCTTAAGAGAGCACACATGCGGGATTAGACCACTTATGCGGGCCCGACCCACATATTGACCGATTATCTGGAAATCGGTTCAGTCGGGCGACCAAACCGTCGGTACGACTGCATGTGTAGCTACACAGACCGCTTTTATGAACACTGCACCTAACCAAAGTCAATCACATTTCTTTAAACACCCCTATATATAAATGAGGCATTGGATTTTCATTGCACACCCAACCTTTCAAAATAACAAAAACCCTACTCTCTCTATCACCCTTTTCGTCGTCAACACCCAGCCGTCCCGCTCTCTCACTAGCCGTCGACAGCCAAGCGTCCCCATGCTCTCTCTCACCATGGATTATCTAGCCGCCCGTGCTCTTCCTTTCCATCGTCTCGTCTTGATCATTGTCTTTTTCAAACCCTAAGCCCTCCTCCACCCCTCTCGCTGTGGACACCCCTCACGCGTCAGCTCATATGCTCGCCATCGTAAGCCTCCCTGTGCAGATGTCATCCATCCATGCTCTTCCTCTCCGTCCAGCATCTCTAAATGGCCTTCCCTTGACATTTCTCATCTTTCCATTATGATATTCTTAGGTATGGATTGATATAATATGAAGAGATTTTTTTTTTTTGTGATTGAATGATATAATATAATGGTTAGGTATGAGATTTATTTATTTTTGTAATAGCACAGGTTGCAGATGCAATGGGTTCAGTTTTACGATCTCCGCGACACAAGAATTGTCGACATATATACAAAATATTGACACTGCTATTGTCACACAGGTTACAGATACTACATGTTCAGTTTTGTGATCCTTGCAACACAAGTATTGTCAACATATACACAAAATATCGACACTGATATTGTCGCACAGGTTCCAGATGCTATGAGTTCAGTTTTGTGATTCCCGCGACATAAGCATTGTCGACATATATACAAAATATCGACACGGCTATTGTCGCATAGGTTCCAGATGCTACGGGTTCAGTTTTGTAAGCCCGCGACACACGTAGCGTTCAGCGGAGGGAACCACAGCGCCTGAGAGGCTAACACCCCTAGCAGAGCCAGGGTCAAGGACACCCAAGGTCTGAGCATGCAAAAATGAAGAAGGACGGATAGGAACAGAGGAAGGGAGGGGGGTCATGGGACGCGGGGAGAGGGGGGCGAGAAGAAAGGTGTTGCGGAGGAGGGAGGTGGGGGGAGGGGGGGGGGGCGCGGAAGGGGTCATGGGACGCGGGGAGAGGGCGGCGCTTGAAGGGGGAGATGATGCCCGCTCGAGTGGAGGACGCCTGTGACGATGACGTCCGCCCTAGAAAATCGCCCTCTCTCTTTCTTCCGTGATAAGTTGTCATCACGGTCATCATCTATTGTTTTCAGGTATTCAATTTTTTTTCAAACATCATAGTTCTATATGAATGAAATTTAGTGAATAACTTCGTTTAGCTTGGTTTCTTGTTCAACTCGGAATCATCTAATGTCATTCAGTCGTGTTGCGTTAAGTTGCCGCCAATGTCCAAAAAAAAAAAAAAAAAAAGCCAGATGGGTCTAGATGTTTGTGGGGGACAAAGCCAACCCTAAGCAAACCCACTGGGGTAGCTGCCTAGTATCCCCTCTCCAGAAAGGGCTTCAAAATCTAGGATATGTTTGTTTGTATATTAAGCATTTTTATATAAACTTAATTTTTAAAATTTAAACGTATTCATTCATCTACTTAATTTTTAAAATCTTATCCATATTTTTTATTTCTATTTTATAGGTTTTCTTTATCTATTTATAAAAAAATGATTTTTTTAACAACTAATCCCTTGATATAAGGATTTTTAATTTCTTTTTCTAAGAAAAAAAAGTTTTCATCTTTAAATACGGTTTAGATTTTCAATTTTTGCTTTTTTTTCTTGTTTTATTTTTATTTTTTCATTTATTTTTTATTTTTTTTAATGTAAGTTTTTAATTTTTTTATTCTTCATTTTTAATTAGACATTTTTCTTTTAACATTGTAACAAAAAAAAAATTTACATTTTTTTTTAATGTAAATGCATTGGGGTCCCCATTTTATAAATTGGCCTAGGGCCTCATCCAGTGATGGAGCCAGGATCTTTATAGGGCGGGGGCCTAATGTGACTTATGTAAATATTTTTTTAAATTATATCATTATGTTTTTTTTTAATTTCAATAATATAGATTAAAAAATGAATATGTATAAAATGAAATAAAAACATTCACATAAAACATATCATTGAATAATTCTAAAAGATAATTATCATATTTTAAAACAATATGCCAATTTCATATTGATGATTTACAAAAAAAATGTCAAACATAAATCTAATAATAAATACTACCTTTAAATTTGACACCAATGATGTTTCATATTATGAAAATTACAAAGGATTTTAGGTATTTTTAATTTTAAGTCCCTGTAAACATGCATAATTAGGATCGATGTCTCCATTTTCATTTTTTTTTAAGTCTTCAATTTCTTTTTTTGAGTGGTGAGTTATTGCTCTTTAAAGAATTTTATATGTAGGTCATGGACCACAATAAGTCAATCTATCACCAAAAAATAAAGAGTGTTGTTACATAGTTTTTTTCTTTTTTAGCCCCAATTATAGTCTCATGCGTCGATAGGAAATAACTGACGCATTTATTCACCTTAACGAGATATATGCATTGATAAAAAAATTTACATTTTTTTATAAATGTATCCATATAATTCATTGGAGCATATGTTTCATTTAAAAAAAATATACATCATTAGATGATATATACTATTTTTTTAAAATTCAAAACATGTGTAGACTGAAATTAAGGTTGGAAACAGTGTGTGTGACATGATCCAAAAATAAAAGGACTATTTTAAAAATTATAAAAAGTCAGGGGGTCCTATGCCCTCATGTAAATTCACTAATCTCACTTGGATCGAATCAATTAACTTTAAATATACTCATTTTTAATGTGAATGGATTGACGAATGAATTGAATCAGTCAAAGTCCCCCCACTTTACTTGGTCGACAAGAGTCTTGCGTGATAAGCTTGCTCAACTCAGCAGAATAGGCATACTACTGGACTTGAGGACCGGTTGATTGCTGATATAGTCAAGGGTCATCTAAGTCCTCTTAGAAATCTTAGAGCATACTTGTAAAATGTGATTATTGTATGTAATTTTGTGTCCTTCATTAGGGACCTACCAAAAAAAAAAAAAAAAAGTCCCCCCACTTTACTTGGTCGACAAGAGTCCTGCGTGATAGTTGGCCGATTGATCCAGAATGACGTAATAAAATTTATAATTGTTCGAAAAATGAACTTAGTTTAATTAGTTACACTTCAGATGAATACGAGAGTTCTATATTTTTTTTCTTAACTTTAAAGAGAATAAAAAAATAAAATTTATTATGTGAACTTTGATAGAAACTCATACAATATATATGATGCAGTATATATGAATTGGGACTCGTCCGTGTTTAAGATTAAGGTCTCTCTCGAAGCATTCTTCCCATTGTGGGAAATATCCCTTTTATATATTGGGTCTCGTCCATCAATGCTACACAAAACGGGAAGTATAGTGATGGAAGAATATATTTATGGATTTTTGTAATTAGTTACGTAATGTTGTAATTTTTGTTAGATAATATTTATTTTATTTTCTATCATAATTAAAACTAACTAGATGTGTGATAAACCATAACCACGCATGATAAACTGTAATACACTTTTAAAATTTACTTTCTTTCTTAGAAAAACTCAATGTAACTCCTTAAAAATTTATGAAAAAAAGTCTATAAAATTTATTGAAAAAAATTATATTAACTCCCTTAAATCTTATTAAAATCATAGAAAGTCCTTGCGATTATCTAAAAGTATATATACAACGGTTTATCTAAATTTTATTAAGCCAATTATAGTTTTCTAATCACGATGTTATTTTTTTGTTGCTATTAATTTTGAGTTGAAAACGCATTACAAAATTTTGATTTGGTTTTCAAATTATTTTCTTTGATTTTGTAGTAGAGTTGATGAAGCTATGATTATTTTTGTATTGTCTCTATGATGAGATTGAAGAGGTGAAAATGTTAGAAAAGAATCAGTTTTGTAGATCAAAAGAACATATGGATTTTTGTAATTGGTTATGTAATGTTATAATTTTTGTTTGTTACCATCCTACTCCCTCATGAAGCTATGATTTTGTTTGTGTTGTCTCTGTGATGAGATTTTGTCATTGGTCATGTAATGTTATAATTTTTGTGATTGATAAGTACTTCTATGAGAAAATTACAGTTGTAAGGATTGATTAAGGAATATCCCATATTAATAAAAGATACAGGCCTAAAGGGAGAATGACCCATGGGTTCAAAGCTCCATAATTACCTGGTCAGAACCATTTCATTCTCAGGACGGATAAGTGATCAACCCCGACTGAGCTAAGTCGGGCAAAAGCTATTAGCCGACTAGGGTAAGTCGGGCAAAGCTTATGTCCGACAAAGATAAGTTGGACAAAGATTGTGCCCGCCGAGATAGAACAATCATTCGATGAGATCATAAGGACGGGTATCTTATGTTGACCGACTTTGAGCATGAGCCATCCAGATAGTGAAGCCCGAACTAAAAGTAGGTCGGCCACAAGCCCTCCCCTTAAGTAAAACGGTTAGCAAATTAAAGGGAATATCCACTGACACAAAAAAGAACAGTATGTCAGAAAAACAGTTATAGGATAATGATGATCCCTAGGTAACACATGTCCAAAGATCCTAAGGCCACATGGATTCCATATTACATTATGATCACCCCGCAAGGCCAAATCCAGCATGCCCCTACTTAGTATAAAAGGAGGATTTTGTCTCTCATTGAAGGTATGCGAAATTCTCACTCTCTCTGCTACTGATTCTCAAGCAGCCCATACCATCTCAGGTCTACTTCCAAAGCCTGGATCAGAGAAGATCCGGCCCAAGAGGTGATAACCAGAAATCACACCACCACAGAAGGCTTTTTAGTGAGTTGGATTTCACTTAATAGGACATGAAGAAGATCGGAGGGAAGATAATAACTGATTTTATTATGATAGAAACATAACGTCGTAATTCAAACAATTGATGTATTTTTAATGATAATTTGAGAATGTATCGATAATCATTTTGTGTTTAACCATTTTTGTTTTCGTTGAATGCTCTCTGTAGATAACTATTAAATATTTCTAATATTTCTAACTCTATATATAATTTCTGTATATATCACATTATGTTTATGTATTTTTGTAACTCTGTCTATATAGGATAATTCATGTATTATGAAAAATCAAGAACAAAAAAAAAATGTAGGGATAGGAAAAAAATTTAAAGGCATAAAAAATTTGAGACGGTTGATTCAGGGATCTTTGAGCAATTTATCCCAAAAAAAAAAAAAAAAAAAAAAAACTTTGTTGACCCAGCAGCCGACCTCTCGTTGATGACTTATTTTCCTTTGCTGTGAAGGAAGTCCTTCGAGTTCAAGATAAGGTCTCTCTCGAATCTTCTTCCATTTTTATTTATTTATTTAACTTTGTTGACCCAGCTGCCGACCTCTTGTTGATGACTTATTTTCCTTTCCTGTGAAGGAAGTCATTCGAGTTCTAGATAAGGTCCCTCTCGAATCTTCTTCCATTTTTATTTATTTATTTATTATTTTTATTATTATGAAAAATATATGGGCATTTTTATTTAAAAGGGAAAGTAAAGAAGCTTCTTCCATGGTTACAAAAGAATCAGAAGCTTCAAAGAAATTTACCCTGTTTTTGGATCAACTCCAATATGGAGTTCTCCAACTCCCATGTGAAGAAACAGCCATCACAAAAACAGATGACGATCTGCGAAACCAAATCCAATGAACTGCCATGGATGCTGAAGGCCTTCCTATACCTCAACGTGATAATTGCCATCTATAGATCCCCCAAAGATTGGTACATCATCGCCATCAACGTCTTCATCGCCCATCTCTCATCGACCCCTGAAAAAGCTCATCAGGTGCACAAGACGACGTTGACTCTCTCCGTGGCCGGATGCATGGAAGTAATAGCCATGGAGGATCCGGCGAAGCACTGGCCGCTCGTCGCGTGCGCGATCGCCAATCTAATTGCCTCCAATCTTGTCCTTGTCATGACCACAAAGCCTCCTCCTGATGATGGCTCCTCATGTGGTTTTAGCAAAAACATGAGGTGGGTGATTTTTGTCATCGCCAACGTTGCCAACTTGCCATCGCTTTATCGGCCCTATCGACTGTCGGATGATCAACAACAACAAACTATTGTTGATGATCTGCCGGAGGAACATTTAGACTGCTCATAACCCACCTTGTCATCTTTAAGTTACATTATATGATATGGAAGTTGAGTGTTTTTGTTTTTGGGCGACGAGGCGGTTTTTCAAAGAGCCTCTGGGTTTACTAGACAAACTTGTGGGTACTTGTTTCACATGTACATGAGGGTGTGGGATAGTAACGTCGTCGCGGTCGGGGAATTTTTCTTTCATGAAGGGTGCATCAGTGTGACAGTTTGTTATAGTCATGGGTTTGATGACTCTTCTAATCGGATTTTGTCAAGCATGGTTTTATTTTTTATTGTTTTTCTTTCGTTTTTTGTTTTATTGAGAGTTTGTAATTCGATTTTCATGAATGAAATAGGATAGTAAATATTTACCTCCAGTTTTAAAACATATATGGTTTTTAATCGTCCATCTAGTGGCCAATTTTCTTTTTCTTTTCTTATTTTCTTCTTTATTTGACAAACTTCTGATGCTATCTTCTATGGATATGTTGTTGGGGAGGATGACCAAGACTTCAAATGAACACTTCGAGTCATGTTACGATATCGCTCTCCTTAATACAATATTTGCTCTATAAAGTGTGCACAGGGGACCGCAAATCTACCTCTAGGATAACTCGAAACAATTTTCACAAGTATTTGCACGGACGATGGTGAACAGAATACCGAAGTGGAATCCAAGTGAACCAAGACCCCAGTATTAGATTGTGCAGAAATCCAAAACTGGAACAAAGTTTAGGTAAAAGAGAGAAAACCTTTGATAAATTCGAAGTGGTTTGAATGGTTGAAATTCATGTCTATTAATAGACATTGGAGCATCCTTTGAAGGTATCCCATGAGGCTTAACCACCTTCAATCTGGACCGTTGGATCTTCATTACAAGATCGATGGTCCAGATCGATCACCATCTGATGAACCCTTCCCGATGGCACCCCTTGATCAGTGTAACCGATTCTTGATCGATCCAACAGTGCACATTGCATCTGATGTGTCCACCATTTGGATGGTCTAGATTGCATCTGATGAAACGATCTCCACCGTCTGATTAGTCAAAAAGAAAATGTTCCACCTCCTAGCCACGATGCGCACATGCCAAGTGTCAAGTGTGCCATTAAAGCACCATATTGCGCCCATCGCACACCCGCAAGCATGCACGTGTGCAGACGGTGCTAAAGCACTTTGTCTATAACACCTTACAATTCCTAAATTATATATTACTTTATACACACCACACTTTATATAATGCTAAATATTTTTCTCTATAACTGATGTGGGACTAAAAACCCAACACACAAAGTGACAAACAAAGACTCAACTTACAAAACACATAAATTTACATTTTAAAAAACTACTAACAATCCCCCACCATTTTTAAAATTTACAAGACACTAATTCTTGATTCACTTGATAGTGAGGGGTGTCTTGCGACTTGAATCGATCACCTAATGATGCACATCAAAGTCAATAAGGATTGCTTGGTAGACTTGTCTTTGAACCAATGATCCTGTATAACCAACCGGACATGCATTACACATAAAACAAAATATCTTTAGTATTCAGAAAAACAATGAATTTGTCTTGTGTCCATATCCTGTTTCATGAGTGTTTTAAAATTCAAGCCCTTTGAATTTATAGGAAGCGGCCCCACCTCCACACTCATATAGGTAGGTTTATCAAGTGTACCCCTGTAACTATTGTACTCCAATCAGACTTGAAACTTATTAATAGTTAAACTCATCCTCCTTCCTTTTCATTATAGGTTCCAAGCACTTTACCCAAGGATGGCATGAAATTAATTGCTTGCAATCACAACATACGATGTACTTTGCTCATTAAACTCAAGAACTTGATGTTTCAAGTGTTGAGTTGAGTTTCCATCAAAAGTGATTCTATATGGGCTTAAGTCCCATCCCCTTTGATGTTTTCCACACTAAATCCCGTTATAAATTTGGCTATAAGCCCGTGATAGTGTTGTTTGACTATCACAATGCAAATAGATGAGTGGTATGGGTTGTGGCCACACATTAATTTTCAGAAGTAGGTTTTTCAATCATTCTACCTCTTTACTAGATGATTCTAGAGCCACAAACTCAGCAGCCATTGTTGAGTCTATAATACATGTCTGTTTATTGGATCCCCAGGAGATAGTTCCTCCTCCAAGTGTAAAGATCCAACCACTCGTTGATGAGTCATCCTCACAATCAGTTATCTAACTGGCGTCTGTATACCCTTCTATAACGGAAGGATATTCACTATAGATTATTCCATGATTCATAAATTTTTTCAAGTATTTTAATACTCGAGCCAATGCACACTACCCGGGTTACTAGAATATCTACTAAGTTTTTCCACTGCAAAAGCAATATCAGGTCTAGTACAAGTCATTGCATACATTAGACTCCCAATCACTCTAAAATATAATAATTGATCAATAGCCCTACCAGTATTAGGATATAATTTCAATTGTGGATCAAAATGTGTAGAAATAAGTTAACAATCAAACCTATTGATTTTTTTCAATATTCTTTCAATGTAATGAGACTGGGTAAAGATTAATTGGTTGTTATTCTTTTTAATCCTAATACCCAAAATAACATTAGCAATGCCCATATCTTTCATATCAAAATTAGATGACAAGAAAATATTTGTAATTTCAATAATATCGAGGTCAGTACCAAAGATAAGCATATCATCTACATATAGGCATATAATCACACCTTTACCACCAAAAAATTTGCTATAAACACATTTATCAGATTGATGTATCCTAAAACCATTTGATATCAAATCCTATCAAATTTCTCATGCCACTATTTAGGAGCTTGTTTGAGACCATAGAATGATTTAATGAGTTTACTTATCTTATTTTATTGACCTTGTACAACAAACCCTTCTGGTTGCTTCATGTAGATTTCTTCATCCAACTCTCAGTTTAGGAAAGCAATTCTAACATCCATTTGATGTATTTCGAACTTATAGATGGAAGCAAGGGCATTTAATACTCTAATTATAGAGATCCTTGCAATTGGTGGATATGTATCAAAATAATCGATACCCTCCTTTTGAGTAAATCCTTTGACCACTAACCTGGCCTTAATTTTTTCAATTGTTTTATCGACCTTCTAAAATTTTCAATTGTTCCATTGCATCATATGCATCATGTAGTTTTTATGAGATTTGTGGCTATTCCTCTAATGAGATGCATATGTTTTATCGTTACACTTGTGAAAATTATATGTATATGTCATATTCTGCTAGTTCAGATTTTTGAGATTATTATTATTATTATTATTATTATTATTATTATTATTATTATTATTATTATTATTATTATTGGGATGCTTTCACTGAGCGTTTGATTGCTCACCCTTCTTTTCCCCAACCTTTCAGTGTAGCTATTGGTGATCATTGCTCGTGCTGAGGTGTTGACGATTTAGTTCATGTTTTATCTTCTTTGCATCGTAGGTGTTGAATAAGCCTTCTTCATGGCATGTACTACGTAGTGGACGTCCTTAGCCTTATCAGAAAAACCAGAGAAATTATTATTAGTATTAAATAAAGAACTTGTGTGTATTCATTTAAACTTAAGAATGAATTATTGAGATCCTGTGGTTGGTTCTGTTTTTAAACTTGCAAGTTTATGAGTTTATTTATATTATCTGATATATGTGGATTGTGTTGCAGTAACACATCGTATCACATGCCTTAATTAAAGATAATGAGCACGGGAGCGTTACAAAGTGTGCACAGGGTACTGAAAATCTACCTGTATGATAACTCGAATCAACTTCCACCAGCGTTTACACGGACGATAGTAAATAGAATATTGAAGTGGAACCAAAGTGAACCAAGACCCCAGTATTAGATTCTGCAGAAATCCAATACTGGAACAAAGTTTAGGTAAAAGAGAGAAAACCTTTGATAAATTCGAAGTGATTTGAATGGTTGAAATTCATGTCTATTAATAAACATTAGAGCACCCTTTGAAGGCATCCCATGAGGCTTAACCACCTCTAATGTGGACCGTTGGATCTTCAGTTACAAGATCGATCACCATCCCATGCACCCTTCCCGATGACACCCCTTGATCAGTGTAACTGATTCTTGATCGATCCAACGATGCACATTGCATCTGATGTGTCCACCATTTGGACGGTCTAGATTGCATCTGATAAAACGACCTCCATCGTTTGATTAGCCAAAAAGAAAAGGCTCTAGCTTTTAGCGATGATGCGCACATGCCAAGTGCTAAGTGCTCCATCAAAGCGTCAAATTGCGCTCATCGTACACGCGCACGTGTGCGGACGGTGCTAAAACATCTTGTACACACCACACTTTATATAGTGCTAAATATTTTTCTCTTTAACCGATGTGAGACTAAAAACCTAATACGCAAAGTTACAAACTAAGATCCAACTTACAAAACACATAAATTTACATTTTAAAAAACTACTAACATATATTTGACATCATTGCTTCTCAGCAGCTCTTACTGGCGGCCACTGGTCGTCGTCAAAGTTTACATTTTACATTTTAAAAAACTACTAACACTTGTGAAAAAAATATGGCACTTGCGGTGAACCAAAACCGCCGCCAAAGTTTCCCTAAACCGCGGGAATACTATTGTGACAGTTTTATGGCGCATCTTAAATTATTTGGGATGGCTTTATGTGGCTGCCGTTAATAAATAGTGTGTGCGATGGTTCTACTTTTCATCGCAAAGAAACAATTTTTGCGATTTAATACGTGAAAATATTAATATCAACTATCAAAAGGATCTAGTCAACAACCACTTCTTTATTACCATTTTGATTGATATGGTAGAATGATAACGGAGATAGATATTTATGCATCACCTAATGAATTGTAATTGTAATTTTTTAACAATAAATATTACTTAAAAATGTTTAAATTTACCAGAATATTATTTTGAGGGTTTTATATACAATTTAAAGTATTTATATTTATATTTAAAAGTCATTTATCCACGATTTAACTCATTTGATAATTATTATACTAATAATAATAAAAAAAACAGATGTGTTCAGATGTTTGTGGGGACTATCATCATGTCATGATAACTGAGTAAGTATTAGATGTTCATTTTTAATTTAATAATATAATATAAAATAATCAAGTCCCACGCGTTACTTGGCCGACAAGAGACCTACATGCCAGTTGTCCGATTGATCCGGATCGATTAAGTTTCCTCTGTAAGTTTTATGAGTTGACCATCAAATAAACCCGTTCCGTTCAGATATAATTAAACAATTTAGAAATCTATATTTTATTTTCCAAATAAATGTAGTTATATTTAAAATATCAAAATAGACATTCTGATATAGTATTAAATGAAATTAATTTCCAGCCCATTAGTCCAGCAAACAACAAAGAGACGTGGTCAACAAGTGGGACCCATTGAAAAAAAAACTAATAAGGCCGAAGAAAATAAAAATTTGTGTGTCATCTTGACAGCTCTAGTGACATCTCGAACCCCATCGAAAGCATCTTCAGTCCCCTGCGATCTTTTTTGTTGTATGTTTAATTTTTTTTTAATGAAACATATTTTGAATATTGGGTTTTGATTTTTTTTTGTATCTGATCTGTGTTTATTTTTTGTTGGTGAATTTGATTTATTTTTATTGATTGGATTATGAGATTTGAAATTATTATGTTCATCTTTAATTCTTCAAATTTTTGTATGTGTAATATTAGTTTTTTTTTCAGCCCTAATTTTAGTTCTATAGACGTCGATAGAAAATTACCAAAGCATATACTCACATTAACGAGATACATGCTTTGATAAAATATTTTTGTTGGGATTTATTTATTTACTTTATTTAGATAGAGTTATCTCATTGATAAATTGATTCGTCTTGTTTGACTCTTCCAGTTTCAACAGCAACCACCGAACGATCATTTTCTGCTATGAAGCTTATTAAAACAAGACTTCATAATAAGATAGAAGATGAATTTCTTACAAATTATTTGATTTTATATATTGAAAGGGAAATAGCTGAAAAATTTAACAATAACATGATTGTACATAAATTTTATGCAGTGAAAAATTGTCAGGTGCAGTTGAAGTAGAAAATATGTAATTTCTTGTTTATTTTTGTGACAATTATTAAAATTATCTATGAGATCTTCATCGGTGTTGTGGAGGTAAAAATTTGCGGTAGGACACGTGTTTAAGTAAGACGAACATGGGCCATCTCATTTATGACCCATAGTACTCGGTCCAAGATGGATGACTTCATGATAACATCGTCAGGTGTGTAGACAAGACTAGACCAAAGGATCTAGTCGGACGGTCGAGCACCTCGTGAGAGACTGTCACCTTGAGTAGTCTAAGGCACGACTAGACACCAGGTCTG
Source organism: Acorus calamus (assembly GCA_030737845.1). Taxonomy (NCBI): domain Eukaryota; kingdom Viridiplantae; phylum Streptophyta; class Magnoliopsida; order Acorales; family Acoraceae; genus Acorus; species Acorus calamus. The sequence continues at coordinate 12,311,770 of CM060878.1, read as the reverse complement.
GTCGGTCGACCTTACTCCTCTGGAACGAGTAGTCTACGGCACGACCAGGCGCTAGGTCTGGTCGGTCGACCTTACTACTCGCAGACATACTTAGAAACGTAGCGCACGGACGAGTACACCAAGAGACCCTGAGCTGATGAAAGAAACAGTCAGATGACCACAAACACCTGTAACCGCCACGTTGACACTTAAAGCCCACTATCAGCAGAACGTGGGTAATCAAAGGGCAATGTGGAGCATAATTGCTAAGGACATTTCCCTGGAAATCCCACTAACACTTAGTGGCAAAACAGTTACAATGTTATATTTGGAATTACGTAAGACTTGATCCCCTATGGGTATGTAGGCAGCTTATAAAAGAGGTCGCGAGCTAGTACTCTTACGGCATGGTCATTACAACAGCCAGGCAAAGTCTCTCTTACAGCTTAGTTCTATCCTTGTTTAAGTTTATTCTTTCCACCTAAAAATCCTTACCCAAATTACCATCAAAAGAAATTCATTTGAAGTTTCAAATCCTAAATTACAAATTTAGTTGTAGGGGGGAAATATCCACCTTAGGTGCACTGACTTATAATGAATTATTTGAATTTTAATATTTTTTCTTGAATTATCATCTTTATATTTATATTTTGTTATAATTTTTTTTATTTCAGGTATATTGTTTGGTCTCCAGCCCCCCCTTGTTCTTAATCTTGGGTTGGCCCCTGCTGCAGGAACCAACCCCGCTACTCAATGAGATGACATGCATTCTCGCCTATCCAAATCGATTTAACCCCGCACAAATTGACACCCCAGTCCTTGATGCATTGGTGAGACCTCTCTAAGAGGTTTTCAATTAGAAAACTAGCTACTTCGTTGCGCGAGAACCAAATCGCCAACAAACTATATGTTCATACACCTTTCCAATATAACTTATCGTGTCGCCCTCTTAGAACTGTCACAATGTATACATTATAAATCCATACTTAAGTGTGATGGACCAAACCCAGTCTTGACTAAATCTAATAGGATTTTTTTATTATTATTTTTATTTTTTGGGTGAGGAATTGTTCGGATTTCATCCTCTCGTTCTTATGAATTCTGATGATCGCCTCCTAATACTCCCAACAAAACATCTGACTAAAAACAATCACTTTGTTATAAATAAAAACTTCCCAAAAATTTTTTAGGGGCGCTTTGTAGCCCTCTTTGTAATCATCAAATCACAACATAATACTTAATCAATATTCCGTTATCTCAGTATATATACTATTTTCTATAAAAAAAATTAATTTAAAAATATGCAAGCATTCAATTTATTAGAGTATGTAAATCATTTAAAAAAGAATGTATTTCATTAATCAAACATGTATTTTAAAAAATCAAAACATGGGTGCGGATCAAATGTGGAGTTAATTGTAATATTTTTTAGAATCAAATCTCTTATGTTAATGTCACAAGAAAACTATATATAGATAAATCATAAGATGCCACGTTGATGGCACAAATTTATAGAGAAAGTGCGTGTGATTTTTATCACAAATTTAATTGAAATAGGGGTATTTTTTTAATATGTGTTATGATGTAGAGAATCCGAGCCTCATTTTTAATAGAGAAAACTTATAGGAGGTAGTCAATTAGGATTTTCATGGATAAAATGTCAATGTTCATGGATTTATAAATATTGTGTTATTTAATTAAAAAATTGGTTCATGGATAAAAAAATCTAACATTATTCAATTGAGACATTGTTTTGTGGACATAAAGTTTGGTATTATTCAATGAAACATTATTTCGTGGACAAAAAATTTAGTATTATTTGATTGAAACATTATTTCATTAACAAAAAATCCAGCGTTATCCAATTTAGATATTTTTTCGTGAACAAAATATCCAGCGTTATTCAATTGAGACTCCTCATAGTAGACATTTTGTCATGTGTTATTCAATTTAAATAGGATTTGTAAAGACTTTTTTAAGTGATGGACTTTTGTGGACTTTAGAGTGATAAATATAAAGGAAAAAATATTCCAAAATCCCACTCAAATGGGTGGAATTCTCATGGACTTTTATTATTGTATTGTGAATATCTTCTTCTTCTTTTTTTAATAAAATTCTTTTCTTTTATGGATGATGGTTATCTAATACCTTTCATATTTTATTCATAGTTTTTTTTTATATTTTCTCTATTGATCATCTTTTTTAATGAATATATAGATGTATGAAATATTGATATTATCTTATATGTTTGATAAATATCTGAGAATGGTGGATTTGCTTGTGTTACAATCAATCATTTCATTATTATATTGTATATTATATAATATATATACTTAGATCAGCCACCATTATTTTCTTTTTCGAACTAAAGTATATTGTTCTTGCATTGATATCTACTGTGCATCATACTTGTTTATGATACAATAAAATCTTAATTCTGAAGTTATCTGCAAGTAACTTGGTCACATTGTTGCATTGTTTCTAAATTAAAGAAATACAATATGAAAAAAAAAATGACTATAGAGGTGAATATAGATAACCCACATCCACCTTCATGGGCACACATTAAACTCCAAACACAATAAATAAAATAGCATATGAGGAAGTACAAAATATGAAATGACATCCATCAATATAAAAAAAAAGTGACCTTTAGATAAGAATCTACATAGAGAATCATAACTTCAGAAAGCCACCCATTAGCTCTTAAACTGTATTAATAGCTCTAATTCTCATATTTTTATTAACTGAAAAAATGACTCTGTAAAAACATCTAAAATTATAACTCACATATTTAAATGATTTGAGGAGTACATATTATAAATTTAAATGATTTGAAGCCATGAATAAAATTCATTGCTCATTTTTAAATTATTGGATTTTTTATTTTTAAGTCCCCATCAACTGTATGATTTAGTGATCGATATCTCACTTCTTCATATTTTGGTTTAAGTCTCTAGATTTGAAGGATATATTCTTTTTTAGTCCCTCCTGGTTATCACGATTTAAAGGATAGATTTAAAGGTTATCACGATTATTCCAATTATTTTTCTTGGATCTATAATTTTTCGAATGATGGCCTGATTTTTCACAATTATAACATTTACCAATTGATCCTCTTTTCTTAAATTAAATTTTGAGGCCCTAAATTTTTATTAAAATGTGTCTTGAAAATTTTAGAAGACTCGAAATTTTTATTTTCACTTGAAGAGGAAGCTACAACTAAAGCTTGGGATTGATTTTTCTTGGTTCTCCTTTCATGTTGAAGAGTAAATAACATAGGTAGATTTTTCATATTTATTGTTGGCAAAGTTACATATAAAGCAATTACCACAAGTTCCCATAATTCGGCAACCTATTCAAAATTCCAGAAACTTACATTCTTTCATGGGTAGGATTTCCTAAACTAGCAAGTTCTTTGGTAATAACAGACATTTTATTTAACATGATCAACCATAGTTTTAGATTCTAACATTTTACTATAATTATATTTTTTAACTAACATGTCAATATAGGTTTCAGAAGAGCTAGAATATGTTGAAATGGTTGCATCAAACATTTCTTTAGCTGTTTGGTATTCCTCAAATAAAATTTCAACATCAGGTTCCATAAAATAAGCATGTCATCTCCAGCCAAATGGTCATCTTCTAAATTTTTTTGATACTCTCTTCTATTAGTAGCAGTAGCATTCAGACCACGATCTACAAGTGTAGGAATGTCTAATGTGTATTCAACTTTATCTTAAAATGATAACTCCGCATGTCTAATGTGTATTCGGACCAGAATTTTACCTCTTTCAATACCAGTGAAAGACCACAGAGGATAACTCCGATGCGCCAATGCCGATGAACTGATGCTGATGCGCTGATGAAAATATTCCAATGAAGATGAGCAGCAGAGAAGATCAAGAACACCATGAGGCTAGTGATCGCCTGATCGGGAGTCTTCTGGTGGCTCTAGTTTTATGTCTTTGTGAATGAATTGTATTCATCCATGTATGAACCCTTTTATATTATTAAGATACTTCAACAACCACTTTATTATCTAGAGAAAATAGTTACAGAGAAAGAGTAAACACGGAGTGAGCAACACATGTATAACATGTTCTTTAAAATGTTTCAAAGAACTATTCAATTCCAATTTTTATGATCATACATTGTCCAATTCGATTAACATAAATTTCTCCTAAAAATAAAGTACATGCTTTAGTGAATTGTGTAGTGAACTACATATACCATCAGCATAAAGAAATATAAATTATCTGATGCAGAACGGGTGGCCGAAGCATTCTGGGAGCGATGAACCTGAAAGGGTCCACTTTGATATTTTTAAATATTTACAGAAAAACCGGCTAGTAGAAATAAAAGGCGTCCCGAACTCGAAATCGCCTGAAATTTTTTCTAGGAGCTAGATATATAGGAGATCTTCAAAAGTTGTCGCTATGCCACAATGCACACTTATTTTTTCATTTTTTTCCTATTTTTAAGCCCTCAAAATATCATTTTTGTTGTTTTAGTAACTTTTTAGATTCTGAATATCTCTTTCATAACATCTTGGATTTTATTTCTATCAATTCCGAGGATCTTCTAAGATCCTGTAGATTTAGTTACAACAAACTTCCATTTTTACTATTTTTAGTAATTTTTTAGTATAAAAGATAGATTTCTAATTTAGGTTTTTGAGCTTTTGATTAATATATTTTTGAGTTTTATCTCTTTTAAGAATTGTGGTTTGTTGAAGGATCTCAATGCTATATTCTGATCATCAAGCCTTAAAGTTTTTGAATAACCAGAAACATGGACAAAATGCACATCAGGTGGTCTACTTTTCTTCAAAAATTTTCTTTTGTTATTTGTCACAAATCTGGTTCTACTAATTGAGTTGCTAATGTATTGAGTCGTCCAGGCAACGTATTGATGACGATATCCCATGAGATTGTGGGCTTCAAGTGCTTGAAAGACTTATATGCTGAAGATGAAGATTTGAGAGACATTTACATGCCTTTACCTATTCCTAATGGTGTTTTTAGAAGACTTGTCTATGGATTTTGTGTTGGGTCTTCGTCGTACCCAGAGAGGCATAGGTTCTGTGTTCATGGTGGTTGATAGGTTCTTGAAGATGGCTCACTTCATCCCATGTTGCAAGACGTCAGACGCCTCTCACATTGTACGATTATTCTTCCGCTAGGTTGTGCGTTTACATGGCATTCCTCAGTCCATCACTTTTGATCGTGATATGAAGTTCCTTAATCATTTTTGGGTGACATTGTGGAAGATGTTCGATACTTCATTAAACCGCTACAGTATTGCACATCCACAATTTGATGGCCAGACGAAAGTAACAAACAAAACCTTGGGTTGTAGTATTTATGGGGACAAACCCAAGCAGTGGGATTGCGCGCTACCACAGACGGAGTTTGCATATAATAGTGTTGTTCATCATTCGATAGGAAAGTCTTCTTTTGCACTAGTATATATTTCTATCCCAAGACATGCTGTGGACTTAATATGAGTACCTAATATGAGTACCTATGGTAGAACAAGCTCATGCCATGCAAGAAGAAGTAAACAAAAGCTCGAGCAAACCAATGCGAAGTACAAGAAGGACACAAACAAGCATTGAGGAAGGCGATTATATCATGGTTTTCTTGCGCAAGGAGATGTTTCTATTTGGAAGCTACAAAAAACTGAAGCCCAAGAAGTACGGCCAGTACAAGGTTTTGAAGAAGGTCAATGATAATGCATGTCATTGTGCTACCAACAGACATGAGAATTTTTTGAACTTTCAATGTAACATATTTATACGAGTATTATGCAGGAAGAACCTCTCTATCCAGATCTTAACTGGAGGTTGAGTTCTTTCAAAGTGTAAGGGACTGATGCAGAATGGGTGGCTGACACGTTCTGGGAGCGATAAACCTGAAAGGTCCACTTTGAGATTTTCAAGTATTTACAGAAAAATAAGCTAGTAGAAATAAAAGGCGCCCCGAACTCAGAATCGCCTGAAATTTTCACTGGAGCTAGATATCGAGGAGATCTTTAAAAGTTGTAGCTATGCCACAACGCGTGTTTATTTTTATTTTCTTTCACATTTATCAGTCCACCTTTCTCGTTTCTACTTTAACTTCGATTTCGAAACATACTCCGTACCTAGCTTGGCATAACTTTAGACTGACTTCTTTCCTCTTTGCTCAGCTCTAACCTCAGCTCTCGCTCTAAACCAAAGATCAAGAGAATCCACCAACATGTAAGCCAAAACCATCATATCATGGCTATAGATACCCTGATTTTGACCGTTCAAAGAAAAAAATTTACTTCAAGTAATATTTAAAAATGACCACAATTGGACATCTAATAGAAAATCTTTAAAAAGTGAAAAAAAACCCTGACCACAACACTTAGAAAATTAAATGACCAGAAGCTGGGCAGCTAGTTTCCCCTAGCCGCCTCTTAAACTGCCCCCACCGCTTCCCTTGGATGGGACATAAAACAACCTTTAATGCTGATGATTGCTGTGGTCTATTCCCTTTAGATGCCCCATCTTGGCCGGTTCAACCCTAGTCATTGACCCAAGCCACCGCTTGTCAGAGATGTGATGTTTGACAGGCCATCATAGGGGCAGCTACTTGAGAGTAACCGCCCCTCACTTGGCGGCTAGTTTCAACTAGCCACCCCTCACTTGGACAATGTCAAAAGAACAGAGAATTAATGGGGGATCAATCAACCACTCTATTATCCAATTTGGTCTATTATCCAGTGGACAATCCCATGCCCCCTTTTTACTATAAATAGGGGGTCTCCAAACACTTCTTCAACATCATCAATCAATTCCCAATTCAAATCAACACACATATTTCCTTCCCAAGCCACACTCACAAACCCATATCCCCTCCCCCACTTGAAACCCTAGAAAGAAAGAGAGTCCTATTTGTGAGCAGGAAACCCATTCCCTACACAAAATCACTCTCCAAATCCACTCTCCAAAATCCCAGGTTAAACCTAATTTAGCCCCTGCCAAACCCTAGCCCATTTCCTACCCAGGTTCTGCCCAAATTGAACCAGACACGAAACGGCTAATTCCCATTACTCGACCCTCACCTACACCCTGATCTTCAAACCTCCTTTATCAAGTTCCCGAAGCCGAGAAGGATTCATGTTTTTCACTCTGTGTGCGGCATGCCCGTATCCCAGAGCGGAGACCCCAAAAACTCCCCCCACGAAGGCGATCAAATCCAACCCAACTTTTTCTACTTTTTAAGAAAGCAGGTGGCGATCACAACCACTCCTGAATCCTCTTGAGGAAGCTATCGGACCCCTCAGTAAGGAATGAAACCCCCATCACCCTTTCGAGAGACGATCCGATCGAGTCTGCCAAGGCACGCATCGGACCCGAATCCCCGAAGAACCCCCATAAACGCCACCACAGCCGCGAGAACTGGAGGAAGGGAGACCCCTTTCCAGAGACCCCTCTGAAATCCGATACCGACAATGGCGTCAGGGGCAACTAACAACAAATATTCTCAAACCAACAAGGAAAAATATGAGGTACGACGACCGTGTAGTGAGTCAGCAGACCAGAGGTGACCAGAGGGAGGGAAGCACTACTCATTGAACGAAGTCTTGCTTTTAGGTGTCGGAAGTCTTACCCATACCCAACAACCAATAATAAAAAACACTTGCTTTCCAAATCTCCACAGTGGATGTCTCGCAACATCTATCACCCTTTTGACTTGGACTATGAACCAAACCTTTGACCTGAACCTTTCTCTTGGGGAGTTTTTCGCGGTTCCAAAATCTTTGGCACGCCCGGTGCTTATCCACTCATCTTTAATACTCAAAAGTTTCATCTATTAAAACTAATGGGGGGGGGGGTAGTCGATAGGGACTTTGATGGATTTCTGTGGACATTGTTTAAGTGATGGACTTTTGTAGAATTTCACAGACTTTTACAGATTTTCGTAGACATTTACAGACTTTCACAGATGGACTCTCATGGATTTTCACAAACTTTTGTAGACTTTCACAGACTTTTGTAGACTTTCACAGATTGACTCTCATGGACTTTCACAGACATTGGCAGACTTTCACATATTGACTCTCATGAACTTTCATAGACTTTCACAGACATTTGTAGACTTTCACAAATCACTCTCATGGACTTTCACAGACTTTCACAGACATTTGCAGACTTTCACAAATCACTCTCATGGACTTTTATGAACTTTCACAAACTTTAGCATTCTTTCACAGATTAACTCTTTTCACATATAGATTTCTATTAATAAACACAATAATCTTTTTGAATTTTTAAATAATAAATAAAGAACTCATCATACGCAACATAAAATGTAATTTAATATAGTAAATATCAATCTTCACACTGAAATGCATATTGCAAGAATGTCATGATAAAAACAAGTAATGAAAATAATTGATTGCAACACAAGCAAATCCATAATTCTTACATTCATCAAACATATGAGTCGATATCAATATTTCATACATATTTATATTCATAAAAAATTCTTCGTCATTAAAAACAATCGATCTAAAATAAATAATAATAAAAAATCTTAAATTGAGAAAAATCCACAATGAGCTAACCTTATTTTTCTGTTATAGAGAAAAATTTCATAGAGGGGAGGGATGGGTTTTTAATTAGGAAGACAATAAAAAATAAGAAAATATATTTATTATATAAAAATCATATATTACATCTCTTCAAATATAATGAAATAAAATCATAAATTATATTACTTAAAATAAAATAAAAGTAGTCATTATATTACTTTAAATAAAAAATGAAATAAAAGCAATCCGTATATTTAGTCATATATATATACATATGCCTAAATCTATCTTTTTATTTTTATATGTCTAAACATTATAAAAAAAATTATGTATGTATATTGTACAAAAATAGAAACATCTTCAAAGAAAATCATAAATGTGAATAAAAATATGAAAGGCGTGGGATAAAAATCATAAATGAGTTTTGTTAAAAGAAAAAAAAGAAGAAATATTCACAATACTGGAATAAAAGTCCATGTGAATCCCACTCATTTGGGTGGGATTTTGAAATGACTTTTTCATTTGTATTTATCTCTATAAAGTCCACAAAAGTCCACAAAAATCCATCACTTATGAAAGTCTTCAGAAATCCTGTTTAAATTGAATAACACATGACAAAATGTCTACTATGAGGAGTCTTAATCGAATAACGTTGGATTTTTTGTCCACAAAATAATGTTTCCACCGAATAACACTGGACTTTATGTCCACGAAATAATGTCTCAATCGAATAACACTAGACTTGTTGTCCATGAAATAATGTCTCAATCGAATAACGTTGGACTTTTTGTCCACGAAATAATGTCTCAATCGAATAACGCTGGACTTCTTGTCCACGAAATAATGTCTCAATCGAATAACGATGGATTTTTTGTCCATGAAATAATATCTCAGTTGAATAACACTGAACTTTTTGTCCACGAACCAATGTCCTGATTGAAAAACACAAGATTTACAAATCCATGGACATGGACAATTTGTCAATGAAAATCTTAATTAACTACCCCCTTATAAATTATCGTTATTGAGGAGGGTGTTAAAGAGGGGTAAGACCTATAAAATAAGTACAAAGACCTAACTCATTCCAAGGTGACGGAAGGAAGGTCATAGTGTTTCATAACCAAATTCAGTTCTCGAATAACATCATGATAACATTAAGAACCAACCAATTCTGAGACAAATGAAAAAGGTCTACCCCACCAGAGCATGTGTTCAGGTTATTAGCGACCCACGGCGTAAGGTGCGAGGGGAAAGGATTGGTGTACGGACTGACTTACTTGCATCAATGTAGTGCACCTCAATTATGGATATGGAAAAAAGAGGATGACTTCTTTATAAATCACCCTCGTCACCCTTGTTTGTATCTCTCTCTGTCATGTATAGCGGTGTGGTCTTGGTTTAATGTGCCTTGTCGGTATATTAAATATGATTATTCTCCTTCTTTTTCTCCTCTGACTGAACGAGCGCAAGAGATTGCTTCAACAGCACACGTTGAGGTAGGGAATTCATTAATGGTGGCCGACATGTTCTGGGAGTGATGAATATGAAAGGATCTACTTTGAGATTTTCAAGTATTTACAGAAAAATCAGTTAATAGAAATAAAAGGTACCCCGAATTCAGAATCGCTTGAAATTTTTACTTGAGCTAGATATCGATGGGATCTTTAAAAGTTGTCACTATGCCACAACACACGCTTATTTTTTCATTATTCCTATTTTTAATAACTTTTTAGATTCTGAATATCACTTTTAAAACCAGATTTGATTTCTATTAATTCCAATGATCTTCTAGGATCCTCTAGATTTAGTTACAAAAAACTGTTTTTACTATTTTTATTAATTTTTTAGTATAAAAGGGAGAGTTGCAGTTTAGGGTTTTCAGCTTTTGATTAATATATTTTCGAGTTTTATTTCTCTTTTGAGAATTATAGTTTACTGAAAGATATCAATGCTTGTTGGATCTTTGTTCTAGTCTTTCACTGCGTTATCATCTATCTAACGAAGTATGTACTCCATTAGATAAAAGAGACTGTCAGCGGAGTAAACAACACAATCCATTTATTCATACGGTTTACAACTTTACATTAATATTTTTTTGTACAAGTAAAACACACAAAATATACATATCCATCCAAATAGATGCGAAGCTGCATGCAAACGTTGGTTTCAAGCCCTGTGATCGGGACTGAGAAAGTAGAGATGAAAAGTACCAACTGCGGTGATGGCCACCAAAGCCCACAAAACCAACGACATAACCAAGGGCATCGTCATTGTCACCCTACAAGCAAAACCAACGTTCAAAAGCATCGCTAAAAACCATATGAAGATCTTGTGCTTCTCCCTCTGCTTTGATCCGACCGGAGCTTTCTCATGGGCATAGATGCTCCAGAAGAGGAGGGCGATAACTGCGTTGGCACAGACGATAAAGCATACGATCCAAACATCGTTGCGGGAGCGCTTGATGGCCACCATGGATTGGGAGCCGAGGAAGACAATGGGGAGCACAAACCACATACGTGAGAGTGAGCGAGTGAACAACTTCATTTTCCCCGATGTGTCTCGATACTGATCACATGATTCTGTTTTCTGAAGATCGTGCTTTGCCTCCTCTGTTGTACATGTTTATATTGCCCTAAACAACCGACCAATTAAGATGTCCTTGCTTTCTTTTGTAAGTGAATATCAATGAAATTTCGTGGTAATTAACTTCATTTAGATTGCAATCTGGCTCATTGAGTCGTTGATTATTGCGTTACATTGTCGCCAATATGAGAAAAAAAATTGTCCAGATGTTTGTGGGGACACTCAGTTGCCTTTAATTACGAAGAGAGTATTTGATCACTCTTTTTTCTTAAGTATGTCAATTTTTAATGTGATTTATTAGATTGATGATGAATCAATTAGAAGACCCCACACGTTACTTGGTAGACAAGATTCCTACATGGTAGTTGTCTGATCGATCCAGATTATGCTTCCTCTGGAAGATTAGAGTTAATTGACTATTGAACATACCCGTTCAAACTAATTAAGAAATTTAGAAATTTATATACAACTTTCAATTGTAGGGAATGGATTTTTTTTTTTTTTAATGTTTGTTTTGTGTTTTGATCAATCAGATAGCTTTAAATTAATGAAATACAATGGATTTATTTTTAACACATGGGTCCGTTCATGATTTAATATATTTACATCTTATCCATGATTATATGACAACCTCACAATAAAATTCAGGCAAGATACAAGTATGACAAAGCGCACAGAGGATCCAAACCCTCGAATGTAACTTACTGTTTAGCCCAATTAGAATTGTCATTGTGTTTTAACAATGTATACTAAATAAATCCCCTCGTGCTCAAGCATGGTCAATGGGATCGGGCGCTAGCTCCCTTAGAGTTAGTCATGGGATTAAATCTGCACATGGACACTAATGAAAGTCCCATCGGTTTTTTTTATTATATACTGGAAAGTATATATATTATTATACGAAATGAAGTATACATACATTAAGATATAATGATATATTTTTTCTATAAAAAAATTCACTTCATATATTACAATAGAACTCCATACACTACAATAACACAATATATATTATACTTCCATAGTGAATGAGACTATAAACGAAATTGTAAAACCAACTAAATGTTTCATCACTCTTAATTTATTTAGCAGGATAAAAATCTTTTGTTGACCCAGCTGTCACGCGACCTCCGATGATGACTTTTTTCCATATACACATAAGGCCTCTCTCAAGTCTTCTTCCATGATTATGTTAGCCCCCATTTGGGAAGCGAGTAAAGACGGAATATAAGTGGTGTAAGAATGGATAGAAAAAATAGCTGTATGTTTGCAGAGTATAACTTTGTATTACCAAGTCAATTTAAACGAGTATAAGAGAGTATAACAATTCTAAGTAACTCCTGGATAAGCTATACTCACTTTATCTATTCTCATGGGACCACATGTCAAATCAACTTTTTACATCTTATTTATATTTTATTTTTTATTAACCAAACAACTCAACATTTATTCTTACGTTTTCCAATGAAAATAAAAAAACACAACCAAACAGAAAATCTCTTATTCATATAGAATTATTATCTATACTGGTATAGTTATCTTTCCAAAATAATTAAATTCCTCAATCCAAACAGGGCCTTAGAGTTTTTCGGATCTTAGGATACAATTAATCAAATAAATAAATAAACAAATCGAAATCAAAGACACAAAATTTACGTGGGTCGGTAAAGATTGCCTACGTCAACGGAGCACACTAGAGATCAATCTACTATCAATGAGAAGTCAAAATACACCATAGATGAAAACCCTAGAACCTAAAGAAAAATATGAGATGCTCTTTTATACTGACATCTCATTAAGGACAAAAAAGGTAAAGCTCGACCCCCGTTCACCCCTGCGTAGCGCCAACAATCCTCTGCGCAGTGTGCACATCATCAGACTCCATAATATATGACAGATTAGTGTCTTAATGATACATTAAAAGAACCAAAGCTTCATAAAATTTTACCATTTTTGAATATATCAAATCCAATATGGGTTCCCTAATAACTCCGATGTGAAGAAGCAGCCATCACAAAGACAGAAGACGATCTAAGAAACCCAATCCAATGCATGAACGGCCATGGACGCTGAAGGACATCTTCTACGCCTTTCTATACTTCAACTTGATGATCGCCATTTATGGATCCCCCAAAGAGTACTGGTACATCATCGCCATCAACGGCTTCATTGCCCAACTCTCGTCGACCCCTGAAAAGGCTCATCACGGCAGGCCCAAGACGAGGTTGATTCTCTCCGCGGCCGGATGCATGGGAGTGCTGGCCATGGAGGATCCGGCGAAGCATTGGCCCCTCGTCGCCTGTGCCATCGCCAATCTAATTGTCTCCAATCTGATCCTTGTCATCATGACCGCAAAGTCTCCTCCTGGCAGTGGTTTTAGCAAAGGCATGAGGTGGGTGATGTTTGTCATCACCAACGTCGCCGTCGCTTTATCGGCCACAACAACCATCTGTTGATGATCTGCCGGAGGAACATTGCCCATGTTTGGAATGGAGAATTAGCGTAGAATAAATGGGGATAAGATGGAATAAGGATAAAATGGGTGTTTGAATGAGTGATATAACTTATTAGTACATAATGATATGTTAGAATTGTTAGAATCAATTGAAGAGAATAAACCAAAAATATTATTAGGGTTTGTATCAATATTTATAGTACAAAAAGGGAAACGAGAAAAAGACTAATCTACCCTTAACCCTAACATATATACATTTAACACCCCCTCTCAAACTCATGGTGGATCATACACCGAGAGTTTGCTCAACAAGAAGCCATGGCGCTGAAGTGTATGTGACTTTGTGAAAAAGTCAGATAACTGAAGAGGAGAAGAAATATATGGGAGTGAGATTGTGCCCGCAAGAAAGTGATGACGGACGAAGTGACAATCGATCTCGATGTGCTTCGTACGTTCATGAAAGACTGGGTTGCTAGCAATCTGAATGGCGCTCTTGTTATCACAATATAGAGGAGTAGACGCAGAGAGGATGACGCCCATGTCAGAGAGGAGGCGTCGAAGCCAAACAATCTCAGCAGTAGCGGATGCCATAGCACGATATTCGGCCTCAGCACTCGAACGAGAAACAATGTCTTGTTTCTTGGCCTTCCAAGATATAAGAGAGTCACCAAGAAACACACATATACCAGTCGTGGATTTACGACCTGTGACATCTCCTGCCCAATCAGCATCAGTATAAGCACGAAGTTCAAGAGTAGAAGAAGACGGAAACAACAGAGCACGAGATATAGTGCCACGTAGATAGCGTATAATCCGAAGAACTGCTGCATAGTGAGTAGTACGAGGGGCAGCGACGAACTGACTGACAATATGCACAGCATAAGCAATGTCAGGACGAGTGACAGTGAGATAGACGAGGCTTCCAACAAGCTGTCTATAACGAGTAATATCAGACAGGGGTTCTCCATCGTCAGGTCGGAGCTTAGCATGGAGCTCAATAGGAGTGGGGGAGATGCGATCATCAGTCAGACAGGCACGATCGATCAAATCAGCAGTATACTTGCGTTGGGAGAGAAGATAACCACGCGGAGCAGAAGCAACTTTCAAGCCTAGAAAATATCGAAGTTTTCCAAGATCTTTCATCTCAAATTGACGCTGAAGATGTTGCTTGACCGACTGTATATGAGACGAATCATCACCGGTGATGATCATGTCATCAACATAAAGCAGCAGCATAGTCCGATGAGGACCAGAGGTGTGAACAAATAAAGCAGGATCAGAGGAACTCGGAACAAACCCAGCAGCACAGATAGCATCAGTGAATCGAGCGAACCAAGCGCGAGGAGCCTGCTTGAGACCATAAAGAGCGCGGCGAAGATGACATACATGACCAGAAGGATGAGGAAGACCCGAAGGAGGAGTCATATAAACCTCCTCTGATAAATCACCATGAAGAAAAGCGTTCTTGACATCAAGCTGATTGATAGGCCATTGACGAACAGAAGCAACAGAAATCAACGTACGAACAGTCGTCATCTTCGCGACTGGGGCAAATGTCTCATCATAATCAATACCATGCTGCTGAGTGAAACCACGGGCAACCAACCGAGCCTTGTGACGCTCAATCGAACCATCAGAGGTGGTCTTGATCTTGTAGACCCACTTACAGCTGATAGGAGTCTTCCCTGGAGGTAGTGGTACAATATCCCACGTATGAGTGCGTTGTAATGCACTGAGCTCCTCTGCCATGGCACCTTCCCATTCTGGAATACCGACAGCCTCACGATATGATTGGGGCTCCCAATGAGTGGAAACAGCTGAAAGAAAACACTGAAAACTAGGAGAAAAAGAATCAGAGGCAACTAGACTTAGCCTTTGTGGAGGACGACGATCACGAGGTGGATTGCGGCGAGGAGCTGGTGCAGGGTCGACTGCGGGTGCATTGTCGACTGCTGGTCGAACAATATCAGGCGCAGGAGCAACAACAGGGGAACTCGGCTCACATGAATCGTCTGCAGGAGGGGATGACAAGGTCGTAGAGGGGACAGAGGAGGGACTGGATGCAGGTGGGACAAACGATGGCAAGGTCGTAGATGGGATAGGTGATGGAGTGGATGCTGGTGGGACAGACGATGGCAATGTCGTAGATGAGATAGATGAAGGACTGAATGCAGATGGGACAGACAATGGAGAGGACTCAGGAGTCGAGAAATCCAGAAAAATAAGATCATCAACGGTAGACGGAGGAAGTGGAGCCGGAGGTGACGGAAGAGCAAAATAAGGATGATGCTCCCAAAAGGTGACATGACAAGAAATGCGAAGACGTCGTGCAACAGGATCATAACACTTGTAACCCTTATGTTGAATACTGTATCCAAGAAAAACACACATAGCAGAACGAGGAGAAAGTTTGGTGCGTTCAGTGGGAGGAAGAAGAACAAAACATGTACAACCAAAAACACGAAGACGGGTATAATCAGGAGGCTGATTGTGAAGTCGCTCAGATGGCGAGATACCACCAGTAATGGATGATGGAGTGCGATTAATGAGATACACACTTGTGAGAACTGCCTCAGCCCAAAACTCAACAGGGACCGATGCAGAAAGAAGTAATGATCGAGTCATCTCAAGAATGTGACGGTGTTTTCGCTCAGCAACTCCATTCTGTTGATGAGCATACGGAGTGGAGAATTGAGGAAGAGTGCCTTGGGATGCCAAAAATGCACTAAAAGACTTAGAACAATATTCACCACCACAATCAGAGCGTAGCACCTTAATACGACGAGAAAATTGGGTCTCAACCATGGTAGCAAAAGAAGTATAAATACGCAGTAAATCCGAGCGACTAGACATAAGATAAAGCCAAGTGAAACGAGAATAGTCATCGACAAAAATAACATAATATCGATTTCCCCCTTTTGAAAAAATAGGAGATGGACCCCAAATATCAGAATGTACTAAATCAAAGGGAGACTCGGAAATATGCAAACTTGAAGGGAATGGGAGAGCCACGGGCTTACCCAATTTATACCCCACACATGGTTGAAGATCTGTACGAGAAAATGATCCTAAGGCACCAGTGCTAACAAGATATTGGAGTCTAGGCTGAGACAAATGGCCAAGACGACGATGCCAGATATCGAAAGGAGAAAGGGAAGGAGAAGTAGTATCTAACCGAACGGAGGCAGCGGAAGGCTGAGGAACATGAAGCTGATCCATGTAATAGAGTCTACCCTGTCGTCGTCCAGTCCCAATCTGTCTCCCAGTAAGTCGATCCTGAACAGAGCAAGATGATGAATCAAATGTGATCGTATAACCAAGGTCTGCAAGCTGACTGACTGAAAATAAACTCATGGAAAGTTTAGGAACATGCAAAATATTTGGCACACTAAATCGATGAGAATGATCAGAGAGAATGCTGGAGCTCGAGACAGACATAGGAGAACCATCAGCAGTGCGAATAAGGAAAGGAGAATGTGATGGTGTACAATTAACAAGAATCGATGCATCCGATGTCATATGATGGGAAGCCCCAGAATCAAGAACCCATGAGGTAATCGGCATACCTGGTATGGGAGTAGAAACAGACTGAACGGAGCTAGAAAAATCTGTACCAATCAATGAGTGTAACATAACAGAAAGCTGCTGATATCGGTCTTGTAACCCCTGTAGATGTGCAATAAGTTGAGCTGTGGTAAACTGTGACTGAGCAGAAGCAGCGCGAGATGCAACTGATGTACAAATCTGATCCTGACAAGGAGAGGATTGAGCAGACGACTGGATTGACAAGGAGAAAATGGCATCTCGAGCACGTTTTCTAGCTAACTTGTGACAATCGAGGGTCACATGACCAAAGGAGTTTCAATATCTGCAATTCATAGTACTTGCACAGCAATAGATCAAAATAAAAAGTATCTGATAGATCCAAAACAGTCACAGATGCGTAGATTACGAGAAGCTGATCAAAATGAGTACCAATATGACTATATTTGGAGTCTGAATGTGCCCGGAGCGGCCTGATAAAGAAAATACCGAAAGAGCGATGATGGATCCGGGTCGGGTCGGGTCACAGAGCCGGGTCGGGTCGGGTTTGCGGGTCGGGTCCTGGAGCCGGGCGCGAACGGGCGCGTGCGATCTCGGGACAAATTCCTGGGAGATCCGGGATGCTGCCCGGGACGAATTTCCGGGAGATCCGGGATGCTGTCCGGGACGAATTCCCGGGAGATCCGGGAATATCTGCGCGGATCTGCGCTGATCACGCGACCCGGGCGAGGCGCGGACGACGCGCGGGCAGATTTCCGGGCAGACTGTGGATGGGGCGCGCGCGGGGACGGTGCGCGCGCGCGGACGGGGCGCGCACGGGGACTGTGCGCGCGCGCGGACGGGCCGTGGGAGGGCTGGGCACGCGCGGACAGCGCGCGGGCGGGCTGAGCGCGCGCGGACGGCGCGCGGGCGGGCTGAGCACGCTGGGACGGCGTGCGGACTGCGGCGGGGCGGCGCGGGGCGGGGCAACGATGGGGCTGCGACGGGGCAGCGCGGGGCTGCGATGGGGCTGCGACGGGGCAGCGATGGGGCTGCGACGGGGCTGCGCGGGGCTGCGACGGGAAGCGACAGGGGCTGCGCGGGGCTGCGACAGGGGCTGCACGGGGTTGCGCGGGGCTGCACGGGGCTGCGCGGGGCTGCAACAGGGCTGCGCGGAGCAGCGAGTCACCGTGGGGCAGCGGCGGGGCTGCGCAGGGATGACACGAACGGCGGAGAGTAATTCAAATACAAAATCAAAGGAAAGAAAAAGAATTGGATTCAAGTTCTGATACCATGTTAGAATCAACTGAAGAGAATGAACCAAAAATATTATTAGGGTTTGTATCAATATTTATAGTACAAAAAGGAAAACGAAAAAAATACTAATCTACCCTTAACCCTAACAGAGTACTGGTATTCCAGGAAAATTTTGAAATTAAATTATTCTTGGGTGATGCGGAAATGGGACCACTGTCTTTTCATGTCAGTATTTATTTATTTGTGTATGGAAAATCATGTCCCACCACAGTCCAGAGCAGCTCTTTCACAGTTTCACCATCGGCAATTCTGAAACCCGGCCCCAAGTCCACATTGTGGGCAACCCCATCCATAATCCATTGATTAATTTAATTCAGTCCCCCTACATAAGCAAGAAATTAAAACAAAAAAACACATAATAAATTGAAAGAATAAAAGAATACAAAAATTAAATCAAAATCTTCATTAAATATTGTTGGTTGGTGTTTGATAAAGGGGATGTCGATTTATTAACTATTCATGGTTGTAAAAGTGTAAAGAAAAAAATGGTTCAATTAAAATAAATTGAATATATATATAAAGATAAAATTGTCATTATATATAAAGGTACAATTGTCATTGATATCGTTTTTTTTTTCCAGTTTATAAGGACTTAGTTGTTGTGCATGTAAAAATCTGCACCATGTTAAAAATGACATGTGTCGAGCCAAGACGGATATAGTTATCACACTTGAAATCCACAAACCTGGATCCGAGGACACTCCTGAGTAGGCTTACAAGACCAAATTGAGGGTCTAGTTGGACAGTTAGATAATTCATAGGCAAATGTCACTTCAATTAGATAAGGTACAATCAGATTAGAGATCTGGTTGGATGACCTTACTAATCATGAACGGACAGAAAAGACAGGACCAGACAAAAGGTCTGGTCAGGCGATCTTTTACATGATAGACACACTCATGAACGATCAGGCCAAAGGTCACGAGCAAAACCAAGGAAACGGTCAGAGGGGGTCGTAACGCCCGTAACTGTCATGTAGGATAATTAAGGCCCATTACTCGCATAACGTGAGTAATTAGTGGCATAACATGCTGCATTAAACATGTGAACGTTTTCACAAAAAATGCTCACCAAGTGTTTAGTGGGAAAACGGTTATATAACAGCCAAAGGAAGGTGGTAACGGTAATCTAGCTGAAGTGACCCTATAAAAAGAGAGGTAATCCAAAAAGCTAATTTATCCAATCTTCCTATTCTCAAGCCACCAAATATTAAGTGAGTTTAGACTTGAATTCCCATACTGATACATCTCTTCGGAGGCCCTTTGGCTGGCACCACACCAATATCCTCCTGATTTCTTTGTGAGTGCAGGATCTATTGTTAATCGAGTCTGACTTCAAGAAGTAAGGCTTTGAAAATCGATTGTTTTACTGAAGGGGAAAATATCATCCTCAGTTGTATATATTTCAAATTACCTGGATTGTGATAAACATAATATATTCATAATATTACAATTCTGTCGAAAGTTTTTCTAACTCGGGAGTTTATTTGGATTTTGATATGCTTCTGAGGATGTTATTTGGATTTCACTAAATTATAAAGGGTTAAATCGATATCAGGTTAATTGTAGAGGGTAATATGGATATTTCCTTATAATTAAATACGTGTGGGTAAAAATATCAATAAAAAATTATATATCTTTATTAACATTTTATTCATTATTTATCTATTAAAATTATATTCATCTTTACATCTTTATTCATTTTATTCATCTTTATTAAAATTATAAATCTTTATTAACATTTTATTCAATAAAAAATAAAAAATTAAATGCGTGTGTGTAAAGAATAAGTTATTTTTGGTTAACCAAACAAAAAAATTTATTATTATATTTTTTGAATGAAAATAATTAAAATCCAACCACACAAAAAATAATTTATTCTTTACACTTATTGATATAATTATCTATTATGAATGCCTTAATTCAACTATCCAAACGGGAGTGGAATCGGAATTGCCGCTGTGATTCTTATTCCAATTCATTAATTTATGGGGAAAATGTATATAACCCCCTGAAAAGTCGTTGATATCCATATTCACCCCCCCCCCCCCCCCCCCCCTCTTTTTTTTTATGAAAATCCATATAACTCCCTGATTATGTTGCTTAAATTCATTTGCCTCCTGCTGTTAACTCTCTTAAACTATAATATAGTTAAGTTAGCCACACACGAATAAATTATGATATTAACCCTGTCAATTTCATCCATACCCTCACCTGATTCTTTCACCCAACCGGACTCTGTTTTTTTTTTTTTACAAAACACTAGCGAGATCTTCTGCTCCTCTGTTGTCGTGGACGGTCTGGCCTCGCTCCAAACACCGACGCGACGATCTCCCTCATTCTCTGTCAGCTAGTTACAGTCCCTGCGCCGATCATCGCGTTTTTGTCCGTTCCCTCATGCTCTGCCAGATTCTCCTCTCTCCGACCTACTGGTTTTTCAACCCCGGGAAGCTTTTATGGGGCCATAATTCATGGAGACGCCATTGTGTCCGACTAGGCCTGTTTGGGCCTAATTGTTTGTCTGTCCTGACGTGAGAAGTGGGCCCGATTAGGCCGTAGGGGAATTTTTGCCCATGGACCTCCTTACCCCGGATCCCTATTTTTATCATCATGGGCTAATCCTTATTTAATCTCTATACTTATACAATCTTATTCCCTATCCGACTTTCTGATGAATTTGGTCTCCTACAATGCCCCCTTCTTTTGGTCTCTAAATTGCTTGGGAGTCCAGAAGAACCGATCTCAGGAGACCTGTCCGACTGATATGCTTGCCCGACAGATTTCTGGGTCGATTGGCCTTGGGCCTTTAACCTGATGGCCCATGCTTGTGACACTTGTCATCTTCTTATACACTTTCTTCATTTAATGCCACTTGGGATATAACTTTGAAATTTAATTTTGCCGCTTTGCTTTTCCCAAACGATTGTGACAATTAGGTTTTCGGCCCAAACCCCTTATGTATATGTAACTGCTCTTTCAGTTTCTTTCCACCTCTTACGAATTTTGCATCTCTTAGAGTTTGATCAGCACCCTTTTATTCTTCTTCTTCATTCCAATATCTCATTCCAATGGCTCGATTTCCTGATAACCTTGTGATCGAAGAGTACACGGGGGAAATGCCTCCTCCTTCGGACCCAGAATCCCTCTTGCTTTATTCTGACCAGATTGAGGCTGGCATGATCACCTTTCCATTATCGCTGCTGATAATGGAGTTCTCGAGTTTCTTCAGCCTTCACCCTCTCCAATTTGTCCCCAGTGGCTACCGCATCCTGATGCCTATCACTGCCCTCAACCGCGCTTGCGGCATCAGCCTCGGCTTGAACGAGGTGCAGAGCCTCTATGTTCTGAAACTCCTCAATGGATGGGGAAAAATGTTTTACCTGGCGCGGTGGTCGGCGTCACGAGAGCTGACAAAGGACGCCCAAGAGTTCGTGTACGATTGGTGATCCAAAGTTCTCAAGATTCAAGGCGCATGGATGCTTGAAGAGTTTGTGTACCGGATTCCGCTTCACTAGAGAGACTCGCCATTGGGGTCAGGTCGGTCTTTCTTTTCTGCAACAGTTGTTATTTTCCTTTCAAAGGTGATTTTCTTTTATAACACCTTTCTCTCTAGATGAATCGTCCCTCAATGCGTGTCCTCCTGGGGAAAGCCTTTGCATGGGGGACATAGACCGTGCCCTTAGTATTCTTGAAAGGAGCTGGAAAACCTTGTTGTGTGCCGCCCCTGTCAATCCTCACACTCCACCTTCTCTGGCTTCTCAGCCGTCCACAAACCGGGGTACATGTTCAAAGCGCTCCTTCTTCATCTCGGGGCCAGGCGTCTGGTTCCGCTTCTAGTGGGGGAGGTGCATTGAGGAGGTTGAGCCATCATCGCAAGGTGGCGGTCATGTCAGCTGTGCCTTACAACCGCCCAATTGAGATTGGAGAAGAGGAAGAAGAAGAGGACGAATTCATTATCAGAGGTGGCCACCCCCTGTGAACTTTGGAGAACAAGAAGAAGAAGAGGAAGAAATCCTCGGAGGTACCTCTCCCTTGCATCATCGAGTGCCCCTTTCTCCTCCCCCTGTGGACTTCTTGGATCATTCTCCCCAGATGGAGGATTACGCCGAGTTCTTCTAGCGCTCTCCGGCGGCTGATGAAGAGTCAAGGGCGGCGACACCGGCTCCTCCGTCTCCAGTGCAGATGCTCGACCAAGGTCGCAACCCTAGCCCTCCTTGGTATGTGCCTGACGCTCGCTTCAGGAATGATATCCCATTCGTGGTGCCCCCGACCATACCTGGTAGGGCTAGCAGTGCAGCTTGGGATCGCATCCTCACTATCCATGAGAAGGTCGATGAGCTGAGGGTGTTGATCAAAGAAGAGGAAGAGGAGAAGAGGCCGCAAGACTTCTATGCTGGTTACTATGACGGCTACCTTTCTGGACGCAATGGGGATCCCTTTCCTTCATTGGATCAACTGGAGAACATATATAGTGATTCTTTGTTTGAGAGGAGGAATGGCCGGTATGCTGGCGCAGTCCCGAGTACCTCTCTTCAGCACACACCCTTCGCTCCTCGTCCTCGGCGTTAGAAGGGTGTCCAGTGGGCTTGGCCCTATTTTTATGTTTGTCTTAACAATTCTTTCTTTTACGCAATGTTTATCCGGGCTGCTTTTGTTATGAATGTTCTTCTTTGAATGCTTCTGCCTGCTTATTGATTGTGTTGACAATTTTGTTATGGAGTTATTTCAGTTTTACCTGTAATAGAGGTGAGCACATACATATATGACTAATGTGCTCGACTCCTCGTATTCAACATGTTTGCTTCAATTTTTGAATAGACCAGAGCAATTTAATTTATCATTAAATGCTTGCAGGTTGCTATATAAGGCAGGTTGTCATAGCTGAGACACTCACTTTACTGAAATTTCTTTTAGCTTATTGTTCGGTCATTATGTCTCATACTTCCGAGAATATTTTAATAGAACAATATCATGGTGAGATGCCCCCAATTCCTGACCCTTCGTCTTGCATCTTGTATTATAGTCATATTGAAGTAGGGAGGTTGCACTTCCCTCTTCCTGACCTAGTCGGGAGTTTTCTGGAATACTTCGAGCTCCATCCACTTCAACTGGTTCGTGGAGGCTATAGGATTTTGATGAGTGTGGTAGCACTTTGCTCTGCCGCCAGGGTCTAGCTTGGATTGAGGGAAGTTCGCCGGTTCTATCAAGTCAATCTCTTTTGAGGGAGTAGGGTACCTATTATCTAGCTAGGCATTTGAACGCCCCCCTCTGATTCTAGATGTCGGGGTTTCCATAAAAGGCTAGAAGACTTGGCCAATGAAAGTATCCGATGTGTGGTAACCTGCTGGGTCTAAATGGCAAGTTGCTCTGGTGTTAAGGAGGACTCCTCCCAGTAATGGTCTGTAGATTTTGGGTATTTATGCATTTTTGATCCGTTGATTATTTGTTAATCATTTTCTTGCTTGATGCAGGAGATGGTTCGAGTTGTCTGGAGTGCCCCCCTGAAAGTGAGTTGAGGTTAGGGGATATAGCTAAGGCATTAGCATTCCCAGAGCGAAACTGGATGAGCCTGCTCGGGGATGCTTCTCGTCGGTTGGAGTTGGTAAATGCTCTTCATGTGAGGTCTTTCCCCTTGGAGGCTCCCACCGCTAGGGGTGGGGAAATGTCTTTGTCCCAAGGTTACCACGCCCTTCCTGATCTTTTGCCTTTAGTGGGGCATTCTAGATCAACTTCTAGGCCGAAGTGTTCCAAGAAAAGGAAGACCGTGGACCCTACTAGGGTGAATGCGGACGATCATGCCTTTGTTTTTTCCCTACCAGCGAGGAAAATATGTGTCCCATTTGAAATGGTGGAAACCTCCCTTGCGATAGAAGAGCAGATGTCAAAGTTGTGCCAGCTTGTTCAGAATTTAGAGGATGAAAAGGTAAAAGATTATGTTTCTGGATATCATACTGGGTTCGAGGATGGTAGGTTCAGGCACGTTTTTCCATCTCGCCATGAACTAGATGAGTCCTACCGAGTGTCTCTAGAATGCTGTCGTGCGGCAGCCTGCGCTAGTGAGGGGGATAAGATAGCATCTCAGGCTCCAAGCAACTGGTCATCTTGAGCACAGTTGTCTACACATTCTCTGCTTCTTCTATTGTAGCTCTAATTGAGTAATAGATGTTTTTGATGACTTCATGTAATTAAAAATTGGTAACGGTTTTGGTTTGATGCCAATGAAGATGATTTGTGCTTGCGTGTATGTCTTATACGTATGCTTGTGTTGTATTTCATCACCTTTGCATGTCACTGTTTGTCCGGCCTGGTTTGCCAAGTCGGACTCAGGTTGGGCTTTTCAGGTCAGACATTTCCGACTTTAATTTCTCTTTAAGTCAATTTTTACAAGCCAAGCTTTTTGATCTAGTCGTTTGTAATCGTAGTCGTTGACTCTCCGGCTCAGCTGCTTGATCTATCCACGTAATCATGCAGGGCCTGACTTTCACGATTCTACATATCTTCTACTGCCAGGGATTCGCAGGAACTTTACATGTGGTGCTTGGGGGGGGGGGTATTTGAAACGTCCGAAATTGATCCTCACGATTAGGGTTGCTATTTCTTTCTTAGAAGCGCCAATCATCACTTCTTGGTTAGTCGAAAGGGTGTGCCATCTCTTCAGCACTTGTGGCGTCTTTAAATAGGTGTTCCAAAGCTTGGAGGAGGGATAACTTAACCTTCCTTCTCCGAATCGAGGTATTGTTCTCTCCCCTACCTTGTCTTTTTTGAATTGATTCGCACTCTCATTGTGGTTTCTTTTCGTCTGTCAAGAGGAAGTAAGTCTCTATTCGGTCTTAGGGGTATGTTTGAAATTCCAGAGTTGGTCGGCATGGCTTGGACCAAATTTGATACTTTTCCTCTCCCCTTAGATGAGCTTGGCCAATCATTCATGTATATATACCCTTCTCATATAGCGAAGGGCACCCTGACTTTGTCATTTCCTCCGTTGGTGAGGAAGTTCACGTCGACTTTTGAAATCCACCCAACACAATGCAACCCTAATTTTTTCAGGGTCTTGATGTGTTATGTAGCGTTAAATAGGGAATTTAACCTAGATTTAGGAGTCTCTGAGATTATGTACACGTATGAGCTCAGAAATTCTAGCAAGGGCTATCATTTCCGGGCCAGGGATTCCAAAGAGAAATTCATATACAACCTGCCAGATTCTGATAAGAATTTGGCCGATAGCAATTTGAATATTTTGTCTGGTAATTGGGAGTTCAGTGATGCCCCTGAGGACAACTGGAAAGTTCCCCGATTCGTTCTGATGTCCCAACTAGGTCGGATAGCATTGTATTCGTGATTCTCATCTTGCTCATTTGTGCTTTTTATTGTCTTCTTTTAATTTGCATCTTTTCTTGATTCAACCCCTCCAACAAACTCTTGTCCATCCAAGAACTTGGTGAAGTTGGAACATATAAAGGTTGCTTCGAAAGGGAAAGACAGAGCCTTTTTCCAAATCCTTGGGTGGGATAACCCAAACCCCAGCAGCACACGTCGGCTAGGACCTCGCCTAGGTGACATCTTCACGGCCCCTCCTTCTCCTCCTGTTGACGAGCCCGAGCCTTCGGCTGCATAGACAGGCCAGCCTTCGGAGTTAGAGAGAGACTCAAAAGTGGAATTAGAGCCACTTTATAGATTGGGCTTCGAAGATCCAATGGCGACGAAGAGTTCCTCTAGCGGTGCCCATCATGGCTAAGGGCGGTCCCAAGCCCGGAGAGAAGTCGAGCTCCAACTCTGTAGGGAGAACGGGCCCCAGTTTTGGTGAGAAGGAAAAGTCAGCCAGACTTGTGCCGCTCCCAGCCAGCTCCAAGCCCAAGGAGAAATCGAACTCCAGTTCTGTGGGGAGATCGGCCCCTCCTTCTAGCGAGAATGAAAAGATGGCCAGACTTGTGTTGCAGCAGGCCGATATAGATAGGCGATCGGGGAATATTGGCAAGCTCCCCTGTCCAGAAAAGAGAAAACTCTCACTGTCCAGACAAGCTGTAAGTACCCCGATTAAAAAGAGCAAGCAGTAGGTGGTTGGTCAGCCATCTTTGACCCCCAAGTCATTGCCTCCTGCCCCCAAATATTTGCCTCCTACCCCCATTGTCCCTTTGAATAAGGGCAAAGAGGTTGCTCCAGCATTTCAGTCTCCACCCCCTCCAGATGCTCCTCTGAATTCAGAGCTTCAGGTTTTCGCACCTGCTCTCAGGACCAGGACGCATCCGGTTTGGGTTTCTTACTCTAGTCTGAAAGACCGTGAGGTGGCCATTGGCCTGATGAACTCTATGGTCCTTGAAAAGGATAGAGCTCACGCAGCAAAAGTGTTCATTTTAGAGGCAGGATCGATCTTGCAGGGCATGGCCTACCAGGTATGTCCATGTTGCTATGGCTTGCACTTATTATATGCTTATTTATCTTTTGCAACTCTCATGGTCTTCTTGTTATGGCGCAGTTCAATGTTTATTCGAGTATGTTAGGTCGCAGATTCAACCATGTCACAAGTGATGCCGTCCAGGCGCATCGAGAGAGCGGTGGAGAGTGCACGGCTCGGGAAAAAGCCGAGGCTGACCTAAAAGCAATTCCGGAGGAACATTCTCGGGAATTTGAAAAAATCAGGTAAGAACACTCCCGGGAATTTGAAAAACTCAAAAAGGATTTCAAGGAAATCTCTGAGGCCCTAGAGAAGGAGAAGGTCGAGAAAGCTCGTATCATCTCCAAGGCCTCATAGAAGGAGAAGGAGATGAAACTGGATTTCAAGATCAAGGTTCTCGAGAGAGTATAAGGGCACTTGGACCGGATGGAAAAGAGGTTCGCAGAAGCTGTCGAAGCCGGGTATGACAAGGGCTATCGCAAAGGTTTCCTGGACTGCAGGGATGGGGCGCCCGAGCCAGGCCCGAAACGAGTTATCCAAGTGCTTGACCCCCCTCTTCTCAAATCTGATGCCGACCCTGCCAAGGAGGATCTTCTGAATCCCACCTCTTCTTCCCAGGAAAAGGAAATGTTTGGTCAGGTAACGAACTTTCTCGGCTGTACTCAATCAGACATTATTGATGTTGAAGAATTTCCTTCTCGTGGACGACTGTACAACTCTTCCACCATGAAGTCAGAGGTTGTGAATGTCGCAGGGGTGAAGAATGATGCACCGAGACTGCCGTATAGGTAGAGGCTCACCCTCCTGTAGCTAACGCAATCGAGACCGTGGTTCATATGAACGAAGACCTAGTGACGCTGAAGGCGGAGTCGGCAATCAAAACGACATAAATGATGACTCAATCGTCCTGATTCGCCGAACTTCCTCGAGGCATGCTACTGGGAAAAATTAGACCGGTGTCTTCAAGAGCCATTTTTATTTCATCAATTTCTTTTTATTTAATGAAAACTTGTGGTTCAATGGTTAAATGGTGGATGAGTTTGAACAATGTACTTTGCTTTCTGCTTGTGGTTTGACTGCTTGTATTGCTGCCTTACTTTCTTTGCATGCTCATTTCTTCTTTTCTATTTTTATTGTCTTGTGATTCCGACATGATCTAATAGTAGGGAGAAGTGAATTGCACGAGGTCGGCATATGCTATCCTCCCCTGGATGCTTCTCAGAGTCATGTATTTGCACTGAGTTTAGTAGACATGGATTGCATTCGTCTTACTGTTATGCATGCTTTTACACCGTTCTCTTGGATGTATGTTGTGCGGGTGCCTAGAATTCGTTTTGCCGTTCACGGCGGTGCTCGACCTTTAGGGATGAACTTAGTTGAGTGCAAAGAGCGACCTCAATCTAGTTTCAGCCTGTTGAGCGCGTCTTCGTTTTACCATTCGGCTAGTGCGCGACTTGTAGGGCTGAACTTAATTGAGTGCAAAGAGAGACCTCAATCTAGTTCCAGTCCATTGAGCGCAGCTTCATTTTGCCATTCGGCTAGAGCGCAACTTCTAGGGCTGAACTTCGTTGAGTGCAAAGAGCGACCTCAATCTAGTTTCAGCCCGTTGAGCGCGGCTTCATTTTGCCATTCGGCTAATGCGTGACTTCTAGGGCCGAACTTAGTTGTGTGCAAAGAGTGACCTCAATCTAGTTCCAGTCCATTGAGCGCAGCTTCCTTTTGCCATTCGGCTAGTGTGCGACTTGTAGGGCTGAACTTAGTTAGTGCAAAGAGCGACCTCAATCGAGTTTCAGCCCGTTGAGCGCGTGTAACGCCCCAGGCTTACACAGCAAGAAATTGTCCGCTTTGCCCCTAATGGGCTCACGGGTTTAAAACGCGTCTTGGTGTGTAAGAGCTGTGCTCACATGTAAGCACAGACTATCTCCTCCCATTAGGCAATGTGGGACTAAACACCCTCACCCTCACCCAATCCATGGGCCTCTTGGGACTCTTGGGCCTGGGCCAGGCGTTACAATCACCCCCCCAATAGGCCACACGTCCTCGTGTGGGGCCACCCACAGCCACCATCGCATAATGGACAGGCTCTGATACCAATTGTAACGCCCCAGGCTTACACAGCAAGAAATTATCCGCTTTGCCCCTAATGGGCTCACGGGTTTAAAACGCGTCTTGTTGTGTAAGAGCTGTGCTCACATGTAAGCACAGACTATCTCCTCCCATTAGGCGATGTGGGACTAAACACCCTCATCCTCACCCAATCCATGGGCCTCTTAGGACTCTTGGGCCTGGGCCAGGCGTCACAATCACTGTAACGCCCCACATTTACCTAACCGCTTATCGGACGGTAAATGTGTCGCTACTAAACTTAATCCAAATACAAGACCAAAATTTACAGCTTTTTTTTTTCTCTTACTTGAAAAAAAAATAATACTAATATAATAAAAATTAAAAGTGATAAAACATAAAAACAATATTCAAAAGTTACAAACCACTAACGGTCTTACAAAATATTAGAGTCTGACATAAACAAAATACTAGAATGAAAAGACATACTAAACCACCCCTGTGGGAGCCATCTAAACTAAACAAACCTAAATAGTTGATAGCAACTATAATTTATCCTCGAACCGCTACGTCGAAGAAATTTCTGAAAGATGCGAAAATTCCAAACTTCATCTTAATCCTCTGAATACACAATACCTGGTTATGAAACAACCAGCCCATATCGAATAGGGTGAGCAATTAACTCAGTGAATAAGCCCACTGACAAATTACTTCATATGATAGTTACATATAAAAATAAGGTTTTATGAAAATCAGAATTTCATTTAATAAATATTTTATTTTATTAAATCAATTTAAAATCATAAACTTGAAAAAATATTTTAATGCACACGTGGCCCAAATCATTGTCCCACATCAGAGAAATCATGAGAGTTAAAAAAAATATCATTATATATACATATATATTTATATATATAAAAAATATAAGAATTTTCTTTTTAAAAAAATCAAATTAAATTCATGAGCTTAATAAAATATAGTTTTAATGCAATCACGTGGCCCAATCCTTGGTCCACGTCATAGAAATCATGCAGCTTAAATGAAATGACCGGGTAGGGTTCTCAATCGGAAGAACCGTTCCCCAAAACAGGTGTGCCAAGCCCCAAGCGACTAAATCGCTCAAAAAGCTCCCTCGAGGAGACGTCGGATCTAGATGACGCTGATGGGTCGCCGCTGCCATCACTTCGAGAACACAGCACAGGATGCCCCGGTTGCTACAGACTCCAAACAAAGGAATCTGTCGCTGTAAGGAATGCTTTACCACACCCCTCACCGATCTTGGGACTCTTCGAGTCCTAGACCTTCCTCCTCAAAGGCGAAATACTACGGCGGGATTTAATCCAGAAAATATGTCATGATATGCATCTTGATAAAATCTCCTAGGACTAGGTTGTCTCCACTAGTCCTAAATTTTTTCAAAACTCTCGTAATGAAAATCTTTAATCCAAATATTATTTCGAAAGCATAAGCATCAGAAAATATATTATGTTAATTCTTAAAACATGAATAGCATAATTCATGCTATTTTAATGACATGATGAAGGAAATAAATCATGCAACTTCATTCAACAAAAATGCAATTCGATCAATATGAAGAAAATATCCAAATCATGCAAATTTATCAAAATATAAATGCATGGATGACACATAATATCACACAAATGTAATTAGCACGTGAAATTCAACAAGATAGATAAAAACCCGCATAAAGTAAATCGATAGGCCTACTCACCTTCGGTCCACGCAAGCATCAATGATACACACTCGCACGTTGATAACCTAGCATAACAATTATAAAATAATAGATCAGAAACAATCAATCACGACCCAAACAATTGACAACCAACTTATAACAGCACTATGCCCAATAATCCCAAAAGCCGATATCTTATAGACCTATAATCAACAACTCACTTCAAAGTCCTAATGAAAATCCCAACTTCGAATAAATATTAGAATACCCATATACTCACAATGATCCGATCCGATAATCAATATCCATTTATTCCATAAGACCCATATGATCAATCAATCCTCGAATAAATATTTGGACAAATCCAATAAGGCTCAACTATAATTCCATGATCGAGTAACTCAAATCCAATTAATTTACATCCAAATAACAACAATATCCAATCAATATTCATTGATCCCACTAAACCAAATTATCAATTTAAGATTCTATTTAAGTTCTCAAGATCAATAAAATAATCAAAACCCGCAAAACAAACTATACTTCATTAAACATCAAATTTGGGATCATCTAAATCTCTAATATTCATCAAACTTGGTCATCAAGCTAAATATTTGAATTTCAATAAACTGCAAATAAATCTTTCAAAAACTATAACTTTCTATCCATAACTCCGAATTGGACGATTGATGATTCGTTGGAAAGCTCTTTTCAAAACCTATTTCTGTTTGTCAAATACATTTTTTCCAGAAATGACTCTATCATAGTAAAAAAACACGATTTACGTCCAAGCATAAAATCTACCCGAAAATGGCCATTAAATCCCTAAAACTAATAAATCTAATTTGATCTTAAGAATTCCTTTGAG
Organism: Acorus calamus; assembly: GCA_030737845.1. Lineage (NCBI taxonomy): Eukaryota > Viridiplantae > Streptophyta > Magnoliopsida > Acorales > Acoraceae > Acorus > Acorus calamus. The sequence goes on along the minus strand of CM060878.1, from coordinate 12,280,331 downwards.
ATCTATAAAAATCAAATCAAATAATCATTAAATTAAATCAATCAAACCCTAACCCTAATTCATCAAACTTCTTCCCCAAACAATTACTTGACGTAATCATATCTTAACAAAAATAAATTAAAACTAACAAAATCAATAGGGAATGATATCTCACCTTAGATCCGGTTACACCACCCACCATCTCCATCTAGGGTTAGGTCATCACAACCCTTCATAACTTCTGAGATTTGGATGAAAAACCCTAACCCAAACATGTTATTTAAAGGGGTTTACCGAAATTACAAAACGACCCCTGAAGTGTTTCCAGTTTACAATGACGTCCCTCTCCGATTTACAAACAGATCCCTATCCGATTTACAGAAAAGTCCCAGAAGGCTATAAAAATGTATTCTGGATTCGCAACTAGATCCTAGGCCCAATAACTTGACACTAAGCCTAAAAATCAAATTTTTTGAACTCCGAATCTCACCAAATTTCAACCAAAGTATCTTAACGCTATAAAGATCTATAGAAAAATATAAAATAATTATTTTAACATCAATTTATAATTATCATAATTATAAATCAAATTGAACCCATTTGGGCCCACCGCCAAATCTGCAAAATGAAATATAAAAAAATCAAATTTTAAAATTTCCATTATATATTTAAAATAAATATATAAGGCCGAAAAATACCGAAACGTTACAGCGCGGCTTCGTTTTTCCATTCGGCTAGTGCGCGACTTCTAGGACTGAACTTAGTTGAGTGAAAAGAGCGACCTCAATCTAATTCCAGCCTATTGAGCACGGCTTCATTTTGTCATTCGATTAGTTCACAACTTTTAGGGATGAACTTAGTTGAGTGCAAAGAGCAACCTCAATCTAGTTTCAGCCCGTTGAGCGCGGCTTTGTTTTGCCAGTCGGCTAGTGCACCACTTCTAGGGCTGAACTTAGATGAGTGCAAAGAGCGACATTAATCTAGATTCAGCCCGTTGAGCGTCGCTTCGGTTTACCATTCTTCATCCTATTGTGTTATTCATGCACAAGATTGAAGAAAAGAAAGCATTTCTCATCAATGATAATATTTTTTTAGATGGATTACATTCCAAGGTCGGGGAATCTCATTCCTGTCCATAGTTTCTAAGTGGTAAGCCCCGTTTTGTCCAACTTGAGTGACTTTGAAAGGTCCTTCCAAGTTTGATCCATGTTTGCCGTCCTTCTTGTTTTTGGTTTTTGGAAAGACTTCTCTGAGGACTAGGTTACCAGCTCAGAAACTCCCGCTTGAAACTTGACGATTGTAATATCAAGATATCTGATTTTGATAATCTGCCGTTCTTATTGCTGCAATTTCTCACCTTTTGTCACGGAGCTTTACATCCATCATCTGGCTGTCATTTTTTGCTCGGTCAAAATCCTAGGTCCAGAGTGTGGGCAGGTCGGTCTCAACTGGTAGGACTGCTTCTATACCGAATGCCAGCGAGAAGGAAGTTTCTCCCTTAGACCTTCTTGAGGTGGTCCGGTAAGACTAGAGGACCGAAGGGAGTTGCTCGACCCACTTTCTTTTAGCGCTATCCAGCCTTTTTTAAACTGTTCAAGATTGTTCGGTTTGTAATTTCAACTTGCCCGTTGCTCTGGGGATATCGTGGAGTGGAAAAGTTATGCTCTATTTTCAGCTCTTCACATAACTCTTTTATCAAGGTACGGTCAAATTGTTTGCCATTGTTTGAAATAGTGGAGTGTGGAACTCCAAAGCGGTACACTATCTCCTTCCACAAGAAAGCTTTAAGCTCGATATCCCTGATCCTTACCGAAGGCACCGCTTCAACCCATTTCATGAAGTAATCGGTGGCAACCAAGAGGAAGCGCTTTTGCCGGGGTTCCATGGGCATAGGTCCGATGATATCTAACCCCCATTGGGCGAAAGGCCACGGGCTTTTGAGATGGGCAAGGTCCACAAGTGGTTGGTGTATGAGTGAGCCGTACTTCTGACAATTTTCACATTTTCGCATGAGGTTTGCAGAGTCTCTCTTCATTCTTGGCCAGAAATATCTGATCGATACTGCCCAAAGGGCTAGCGATCTAGATCCGATTTGTCCTCCACACAAGCCTGAGTGGAGCGTATTTAGCACCTGTTGTGCTTCCCGGTGTCCGATGTATCTTAGGTATGGTCCCTAAAAGCCTCTTTTATAGAGAATTCCGATAGATGACATCCAGAATCTGGCCGCCCTCTGTTTGAGCTTTTTTTCCTAGAATGTATTTTCTGAAAAAATCCTTCTATGAGGTGTTGCTTGATGTCTGTCATCCAATTGGGTGAGTCCTCGGCACTTGCAATCATCAAGACCTCATTAACCCTTTCAATGCTCGGTATCTTCAGATACTCGATTTGAATAATTCTGGTTTGCTTTCCACTGATGGCTGATGCCAGGTTGGTCAAAGCATCTGGTTGAGTGTTGAGCTCTCTTTCTATTTGATGGATGGTAGCCGATTTGAATCGAGAGAGTAATAGCTACACCTTCTCCTGGTACGCCACCATCCGCTCATCCCTGGTTTCGTATTATTCAGTACTCTGAAATATTACCAACTGCGAGTCACTGTAGACGTCAATGAATTTAATGCCGAGGTGAATTGCGAGCTCCAACCCTCCAACAAGGGCTTCATACTCCGCTTCATTATTGGATGCTCGGAAGCCAAGCATTATGGCATGTTCGAACATAAGTCCGTCGTTGTTCCTCAAGACCAGGCCTACCCCTGCACCTCTCCGAATAGATGATCCATCTACATTCAATGTCCACGTGGGGCCGGTCACTACCTCCTGATCGTCTATCAAGAGAACTTCTTCTGACGGTTGAGTTAGATCGGCTAAAATGTCGGCGACTACTTGCCCTTTTATAGCACTTCTTGGGATGTATAGGAGATCGAAGGGACACAACTTGTTCGCTCATTTTAGCATTCGTCCGGTGATGTTAGCTTTCTTGAGGATAAGCTTGAGTGAGTAATCGGTCACTACGTTAATTGAGTGAGAAACAAAGTAGTGTCTAAGCTTTTGAGAAGACACGAGAAGGGCATAAACGACTTTTTTGAGGTACAGATATCTGGACTCTTGTCCTCAAAAGGATTTGCTGATGTAATAGACTAGCCGCTGTACTCCTTCATGTTCTTTTATAACAACCGAGCTGACTGCGTGATCGAAAGCCGCAATGTAAAGGTATAGTGGCTCGCCCAGGTCCAGCTTCATCAACAACGGAGGCGATGCAAGATATCTCTTAAGCTCTTCAATGGCCAACTGGCACTCGGGGGTCCAATTGAATTTCTCGGCCTTTCTAAGCAATTTGAAAAAAGGGAGGTTTCTTTGAGTAGCCTTTGAGATAAACTGGTTTAGTGTTGCTAGTCTCCCGGTCAGCCTCTGAACTTCCTTCCGATTCTTTGGCGGGTCCATTTCCAGCACGACTTTGATCTGATCGGGGTTAGCTTCTATTCCCCGATGTGTGGTCAACAAGTCGAGAAATTTTCCCGACTCTACCCCAAAGAAAAATTGCTACGTTGAGCTTCTTGCGGTAATTTCAGAGCACTTCAAAAGCTTCCTTGAGCTGATATGTTGCTTGAACATCTTGGTGATTAGTCTCTGGTATGTTGCTCCCGCATTCTTCAACCCGAAGGGCATGACCTTGTAGTAGTAAGTGCCCATCGGGGTGATGAATGTTGTCTTTTCTATATCCTGCTCGTACATCAGAATCTCATGATATCCTGAATATGCATCCATAAAGCTCATCATCTCATTTCCCGAAGAGGCGTCTACCAACTGGCCTATTTTAGGAAAGGGGAAGCTGTCCTTTGGGCAAGCGCTGTTTAGATCAGTGAAATCAACGCAAACTAGCCACTTGTTATTCTTCTTAGGCACCACCACCCTATTGGCTAGCCAATCGGAGTATCGAACTTCCCAGATGAACCCCGCATCTAGGAGCTTCTCCACCTCTTCCTTGATTGCATTAGCATGAGTAGGGGCTGCTCGCCTCTGCCATTGCTTGACCGGTCTCACAGCAGGGGAGATGCACAGTCGGTGGCAGATCACATTTGGATTGATGTCGGGCTTTTCAGATGGCTTCCAAGTGAACACATCTATGTGCTCATGGAGTAGTTTGATTAGACTAGTCCTTTCACTCTGATTTAATGCGGTACCAATAAGGAAATACTTCTCTAGTTTGAGTGGGTCAATGAAGATTTCATCCAGGTCTTCAATCACCTGCTCGGCAGGATTGGGTCTGGCCTCATTGGCCTTGACCCCATCCTTATGTAATTGCTATCTCTTTGGGTGTATACCATCTGCACCTCCGGGTTGCTCTTCAGCTGGAGCTTTGCCGGAGGTGGTGATTGCGTAACACCTCTTTACAATGGCTTGATCGCCTCATATATCCATGATTCCATGTGAGGTCGGGAAGCGCAATTTTTGGTGGTAAGTCGAAGGTATGACCATCATTGCCCCAGCCAAGTGCGGCCCATGATGGCATTGTAAGTGGAGGGGAAGTCCATGACAGTGAATATTGTCATAACAGTCCTCACCTGCCCGTACAGGTAAGGTTATCCGGCCAGCCGACACGGTTTGGCTTCCGTTGAAAGCAATCAATGGATCTTGCATTGGCTCGAGGCTGGAGGGTTTCAGACCCATTTTGAGATAAGGCTGCATGAACAGGATGTCAGCTGAGCTTCTAGTGTCGATCAATATCCTTTTGACATCATAATTCGTGATGCATAAGGTGATAACCAGAGTGTCATTGTGCGGTGTGGAGACAACAGCCAAATCGTCATCGGAAAAGGATTTGAGCCCTGGATCTTCCACTTTAGACCTTTTGGTGATTAGTCGGGCTTCCTGGTCAATTTGCAAGACTTACATATGGCCCGAGCTCCTCTTTTCAGTCCGTTTGACCGACTTGGGGTCTTTTAAGACTGGTAATCCTCCACATATCACGTCAATAACTCCGGCTGCATTTGATAGGGATACAACAACCACATGCTTCTGAGGCCTCTTTTATTGTTTAGGACCTTTTATGGACCAATGCCTCCAGGAACCCTTTTATAAGGTGTTTTCACAGGAAATTCTTAATGTCGGCATGCTTGACCGTCTTGTATGCTTCCGCCTCGACCCACTTGGTGAAGTAATCCGTGGTGAGGAGCACGTACTTCTTTCCAACTGCGGCAGTAGGAAAAGGTCCTGCAATGTCCGTCCCCCATTGGGCAAATGGCCAAGGGGAGGTCAGTGTATGGAGTTCCTTTGCAGAAAGGGAGATAGATCATTATATTGAGTTTTCATAAATTAAGGTTTTTAATCGTAGAATCATCTTCAAAGATCTCTTATTTAGGGTTTGATAGGGTATGCTTGATTAACTATTTTGATATCTTATTCTCTTCCTAATGTGTGAATGTTGATATGATTGTTTTGATTTTAAATATGATTTTATGAAATAATATGATTTTAAATATTTATTTTCGATTGATATTTGATTAAAATATTGATTGAGTTATATGATGGAGTTTGATATTTGAATATAATCCCTAAATTGGTATTGCATGGTGGATTCTAAAACCCTAGTTATCTTTTTATGTTCATATTAGCTTTTAAAAACATAATAATAATAAAAACTTCATCAATCTTTCTTTCTAGTTCGATTAGTTAAATCAATTAATAATCTGATTTGAAAAATTCTCTGTGGGTTCGACCCGTAATTGTTAAATCTGTACTACTGTAATGATCCGTGCATTTGCGGTAATTAATAATAACTTAAAATATTCAATCAAGATTTTGGCGCCGTTGTCGGGGAATTGTTTCAAATTATATTCGATGTTGATTTATCTTTGGGATTAGTTTTTTTCTTTATTTTGCTGGGTTTTTTTTTCTCTTCATGTTTTGCAGGATATTAAGAACCTACAAGAACACAACAAAGAATGGTGTAAGGCTTAGACCATTCTCTCTCTAAATGAGCATCCAAAAGTGTTCGAAGGGGGCCCTAAGGTGAACCATTTCATCACGGCAAAAAGGTGGATTTAATTATTCCCTCACTATGTGAGTTGTGAGTATTTCATTCACCAACGAATCTTCTGCAAGTGGGTTACTTTTGGGGCAGATTGGGATTTTCAGTGTGTGCATTTTTTAATTAGTATACATTAATTAATTAATCTAAAGGTTGTTCCACATAACATAAGGTGGGGATTTCATCACCCTTCCTTGGCCCACAAATCATCATCTTGAGCATTTGTCAAACCCATGAGCCTAATTAAATTAAAATGAATTAGGCTTGGCCCTAGGTTTTCAACCTCAATAGGACAAGAGACGCCAAGAGATACTCCAGTGAGCTATAAACCATTTAATGATGTCTAATGAAGTGGTTTCATAAGGCTCTACCTTGAAGGACGTGGTTACTTAATTGAGGAACACGCTAAAGTGTGGAAGACCCCCCACCTTTCCTAGTTGTTGAGTGGTTGATCGTTAACTGGCAAGCTTAAGGCATACCTTGGAATAGTTAGGAGCTGTCCATTTAAGGAGGAACATCCTCAACAACTAGAACTTTTAAAAATCATCATCCCTCACTTAACAAGATAAATCTTAATCTGTTTGTTATGAAAGTATATTCTTGATTTGAGATATTTTGATTTATGAGCATTTGGTCTAGGGATTCTAAAAACCCGACTCAACCATCACCATGGATAACACAGTAGCTGTTATTCCATGGACCTTGAAGGATTACATGTACCCATCTAGAACTATGCAACCCTCATTCATTGTGTCACCAACAACCAATGCTAACAACTTTGAGATCAAGCCTGGGATGATTAATATGCTCTCAAAATTTGATGGATCTGAGTATCTATATCTTTTCATTAAGGAATTTGAGGAAGTTTGTTCCACTCTAAAACTTCAACAATTAACTGATGATTCCATCCAGTTGAAGTTAATCAACTTCTCTCTCAAAGATAATGTTAATAAGTGGTTGTATGCTCTACTCGTAAATTTTATCACCACTTGGGATCAATTAGTTATGATATTTTTGAAGAAGTTCTTTCCTAATCATAAAACTGCTAAGATTCGCATGAATATAAATTAGTTCATTCAAAATGATGGAGAATCTTTATGGAGATATTTGGAGATATTCAAGGACTTTCTATTGCAATGTCCTCATCATGGATTTGAGGTTTGGAGATTAGTGTAAATTTTATATGAAGGTTTGAATTACACCACAAGGATTATGGTTAAATCAATGTGTAGTGGTGAATTTACCAATAAAAATGAAACTGAAGCATGGGCATTTCTAGAAGAAGTAGCTGAAAAATCCATGCAATGGGAGACAATTCGAGAGCCTGAGAAATCATGCCTTCTAAGGGAGGTATTCATTCCATTGATAGTAGCTTTGAGTGTGAAGCCAAGTTTGCATCTCTCATTCGTAGAGTAGAGGCCCTAGAGATGAAACCAAATCATGATTCTGTTAATCAAGTCTCCACCTCCAACCCTACTACTGTCTGCATTTTATGTAAATCTTCAAATCACCTAGCGGAAGACTGTCCTTCCCTGTCATCCCACAAGGAAAAATGGGCTGAGTTAGATGTTCTTATGAAATCCACTCAAAATCTAACTCAATATCCTCCCAGATATCTGCCACTTTGAATCAATTTATGCAATCTACATGGCAAATCTTTCAATCCACCACACAGGCAATTTCCCGTCTCGAGATTCAAGTTGGTTAATTGGCCACCACCATGAGTGAGAGAGAGAGGAAAGTTTCCTAGTCAACTGGAGCCCAACCCTAGAGGACCCATTCTTCAAGGACAAATCCAAGATTCTTCTAGTAACCAGTCCAACCAGATTAATGCAATCACTACTCTTAGGTCTGGTAGACAAGTGGACAACAAGGTTATTATGCCTAGTAATGATGTCAAAGATGATAAAGACAAACCCAAATTAATTCATGAGAACCCAGATTCTGAACTCATCCCTCCTGGCCCATCCATCCCAGAGAAAGCGAAGCCCAATTACTCTCGTGAGAGAGTTTATGTTCTCAAAGCCCCATATCCTCAGCGATTAGGTACAACTAAGAAATCTGCCCAGGTAGATAAAATTTTAGAGGTCTTTAAGCAAGTTCGCTTGAACATTCCACTCCTAGATGCTATCTAACAGGTACCAGCCTATGCCAAATTTTTGAAGGACTTATGCACCCAAAAGAGGACCAACAATGTACCCAAGAAAGCTTTCCTAGCATCCCATATAAGCTCCATTCTTTCATGTGGGACTCCAATCAAGTATGAGGACCCAGGTTGTCCCACCATTTCATGCGTGATTGGAGACAATCGTATTGATCGAGCTTTGTTAGACTTAGGTGCGAGTGTAAAACTACTGCCCTATTCAGTGTACAAACAGTTAGGCTTAGGAGAATTGAGGCCTATCCCAGTGACCTTACAATTAGAAAATCAATCTATGAAAATTCCTAAAGGTGTCATTGAGGATGTCCTTATTAAGGTTAGGGATTTCATCTTCCCTATTGACTTTATAGTTTTAGAAACTCAACCTATTCTAAACCCGAAGGGGCAAAGCCCTATAATTTTAGGTAGACCATTCCTGGCTATGTCTAATGCTTTTATTAACTGTCGAAATGGATTGATGAAATTATCTTTTAAAAATATGACAGTTGACCTAAATATCTTTCACATTGGAAAATAGCCTGGAGATTATAATGATGAATTAAAAGATGTGAATTCTATTGAGGAAATAATTGAAGATTTGAAACATCATTCTATGTCTACTAAAGATCCTTTGGAGTTTTGCCTTGCCCACTTTGGAGAATATTTTGATATGAAAAAATCGATCATGGAAATAAATGCTCTCCTAGATTTAGAACCAACTATCTCATTCAATAAGTGACAACCAAAGTCTGAGCCCCCTCCTCTATCACCACCCCTTCCTTCCATTGATGAGCCTCCCAAGCTATAATTTAAACTATTTTGAGAGTTACTGTTGGATAAAGTGGAGGTCATTCATCTCCATGATTCCATCTATCAAGATTAAGCTCTCCTGATAATCATTTTGTACTATATTTTTCTGGGTTGCCTCTCCTCCCTGTAGATACCCCAATTTTGACCGTCCAGAGAGACAGAAATACGTCAAGTAACACACGGAAATATCCCACAGTTGGACATCCAATAGAGAACCAAAAGTTCGGTAAACCGAAAACCCTAAACCCTAGCCTTGACCTAAACCTAAACCGGAAACCCTAAACCTTGACCTAGCCCTAAACCCTAACCCTAGCCTTAACCCTAAACCATAAACCTAAAACCTACCCTAAAAACCCAAAACAATAAAAAAACCTAAGTCCCTGGAAAGGGGCGGCTAGCCCCAACTAGCCGCCCCCTGGCCGACGGCTAGTTTACACTAGCCGCCCCCCTAGCTGACTTTGGACCAGTCCCTTGGATGGGACATAAAGCAGCATTAAATGCTGATCATTGCGGCGGGTCATGACCTTTAGCCGCCCTCTCTTGGCCGGATCAAACCAAGTAGCCGACCCAAGCCACCGCTTGTCAGAGATGGGACGTTTGGTAGGTTATGATAGGGGCGGCTACCAGGAAGTAGCCGCCCCATCCTGGGCGGCTAGTTAGCACTAGCCGCCCTTCACCTGGTCTCTGATAAAAGAACCAGAGAATTAATGAGAGGTCCAATCGATGCCAACCCACTCCATTACCCTCGGGATATTTCCCTGCCTCTCTTTTACTATAAATAGAGGGGTCCCAAACCCAATCAACAACATCACCAATTCATCTTCAATCACCAATCCACCGTCCCCACTTGTTCAAACCCTTCCACCACTAGAAATCCCAAGAGAGAGAGAGAGAGAGAGAGAGCCCCTTTTGTGAGAGAAACACCCATTCCCTACATAAAATACCCTCTCATCCCACCCTCCAGAAACCCGGGCTAAACCTAGCTTAGCCTCTGTCCAGAACCAAACCCATTTCCTACCGAAGTTCTGCCCAAACCAACCCAGACCCTGGATGGCTAACCCTAGCTAGCCGCCCCCTGGCCGACGGTTAAAAACAACTAGCCGCCCCCCTATCCACACCCCATATCCACACCCCTTTGTCCCAAGACTCCTTTAGTCAAGCCCCAGAAGCAGAATAAGATACCTGTTTTTCACCTCTGCGTACGGTATATCCGTATCTCAGAGCGGAGACCCCGCAAACTCCCCCACGTAGGCGATCAAATCCGACCCAACCTTTTCCTGCTTTTAGAAAAAGCAGGTGGCGATCACACAAACACCCCTGAATCCTCTTGAGACGCTATCGGGCGCCTCAACCAGGAACGACACACCCTCACCTCTTCCGAGAAGACGATCCGACCGAGCCCGCCAGGTCACGCATCCGATCCGAATCCCCGAAGAACCCCCACACACGCACACACGCTCACTGCGCACCCCGCTGAGATCCGCTCCGACACATTCGGAGGCCTTCTCGACGGTACCGACAAATCTGGCGATCACGGTGGGACCTCCCTCGTGAAAAACAAAAAAGGTAATCCTCTTCTGCCCCCTTTACAAGCTTGACTAGAATGCTATCAACCCTCTAGGAAAGTTAGAGTTTTCGACCCCTCGAATCAGTTCCTCCTCTAATTCACATCACAGCATCATTTACCTCTTTGTAAGCCGCACACAGCTGCGCAATCCTTTACTGCTTTGTAAGATGCACACCGTTGCGCAATCCTTTACTGCTTTGTAAGCCGCATGCCGTTGCGCAATCCTTTACTGCTTTGTAACCCGCCCACCGCTGCGCAATCCTTTACCGCTTTATTTACTGCTTTATATATGCATTCGTTCCCTTAAATCATTTCACACGCATCATGGAATCCCGCATAGAGGAGGAGATACTAGAGGAAAGAACCCACCAAGAGGGTCAGGCCACGCAATTCCTGACCCATCTAGAGGAAAGGATGGCCAGTCTAGGATAACAATCTGTAGAGGACATGTTTCATGACCTCGTTGACTACCGCCAAGTCAAAACCCTAAGACAGGAGGTCCCTGTCGAAACCCCTAAGGCCATTCCCAGAACCCCATTCACACCCAGTTACTCGGTCAACCCGAGCGTCTTTTCGTTCACCCCTCTTTCCCCCGCGAATCCAATATTCCCAGCCGTTTCCACCCCAGGCCCCTACCAGGCCACCCCAAACCCGGGACCGCTAGGCAGCCCTCCCAGGGGAGAAACACTGGACGAAACCATCCGGAGAATCCTCTCCGAGACTGGTCCCTCGGCCCCCAAACACATGTCTCTGCATAACCTGAGACAAATCCCGTCAGTCCACCTACCGGAGGGATTCAAAATCCCCAAATTCCACCGGTATAACGGTCGTGGAGACCCAGACATCCATTTAACTGCCTTTTATCTAGACGCACGCCCGTTTCTAGATAATTAACCTCTGCTAGTCTTCCTCTTCCAAAAATCATTGGAAGGAGAAGCGCTACAATGGTTCTCCACCCTCCCTATAGATCAGTACGGTTACGGTTACCAGAGGAATTCAAACAATACGTGTCTCGGTGGCGCACACTTGTCCACCAGACCGGCCTGTAACTCACAGAATGTCAAGAAATTGACATGATGTTACAGAGCCTGAGTCCAGAACTTTGTACGAGCCTTTCGTACGGAGACTGTACTACGTATCAGCTTCTGATTGACCGCCACAACAGGATTTCCCGTTGTGCAGCCCTAGTAGTCCAAACCCAGTCCCCACCTATCAGCCATAGGGTTGGACAACTGCCTCGCAAGGCACAAACCCCCACAGTAGAGGGGATTATTACCCAAGTATCGGCACTCTACCCGAACGGAGCACGAGTTCCTGATCAAGGAACGGCTCCGAGACAGTACACGTCCGGTTCATCCGGGTACGCACCGCCTCGCCCAATCAACCAGAACTTCACTGCTCGATCAGTACCCGTCCCCGTGCCGACACAACAAAACCCAATAATCCAAAGTTCCCCGGTCCAAAACCCTGTAATCTCAAGTCAAGGCCAGCCTAGGACCCCTTTCTATTCCAGCTTCTTAAGAAGTCAGAACCTAAGTCCTAGGCAGCCCTCCCCAAATACTTATAATGAGGTCTCCCCTCCGACATCCTATGATCAAAGACGAATGGGAAAGAGAGACTCTTACCCTCCCCTCCCAGGAACACTAACTAGGATTTTTAGGGTACTGATGGACACAAATAGTATCTCCCTCCCATCTGCTAAACCTCCACTCCCCGGGGCCAGCAGGCAACGTTACTGTCAATACCACCAACAACATGGTCATACCGTAGAACAGTGCATTGTTTTTCGGGATTTTATTTATGATTTAAATGATGACATGCGCCTTGATTGGGCCATGATCAAAAGCCACTTAAACCAGGGCAATTCTCGAGCCTCCAAGCCACTTGACATTTTTACTGACCCATTGCCAGGTCACAACCAAGCATCCACATCTGGAGCCCACATAGTAAACATGGTCAGGAGAGGGAGACAACCATCACCACAACCAAGCAGTTCAGAAGACGTCACTGATGACAGTCTGTCCAAAGAATCCGAGGAGGAAGAGCAGAACGAGCCCTTCCAGCTGAACCTCGACAATCATGACCTTGCCATACTCTATGGTGAAGAAGAAGATGCAGTTCTCGCCCTTCCCGCAGTGATCAACATCGAGTCCGACGAAAGCAGACTAGAAAACCCGGGAGGAGACGAAGAAGAAGAGCCATTCGAGGAGATCCCCGAAGGAGCTAGCAAAGGACCCGAAGGAGGGGAATGTACGTCGGATGATCTGCATCCGGACGACAATGGGTCGTCCAAGAGTACCAACACTGTCGACGGCCCCCGCCGTCCAATGACCATTTCGTTCACTGACCAAGACCTCCCGGATCCCAGACTACGAGTCTACCCCCTACACATCCGCGGACGACTTCAAATGTTGTGGCTAAACAACATCTTCGTAGATCCAGGGTCAGGAATGAACATAATGACGTGTTCCACCTACCAAAAGATACCCGGATTAGGCCGTCCTCCCGTCCAACCGGCCCACCATACTATTCACGCTTTCAACCATACCGGGAAGACTCTCCGTGGCCTTGGAACATTTGAGCTGTCCATCGGCCCTCTTATCTGTGAAGTAGTCTGCTTCGTGGCCGACATCGACACAATGTACCCATTGATGTTGGGGCGACCATGGTTAGACAGCATCCAAGCTATTTGTTCCCCCCGGCACCAATGCCTTTGACTGCCCTTCTTGAGTCATATCCTGACAATCTGGGGAGAGGCGCGCCTCCAATATGAGAACGAGAACAACTGGGCGGTACATAATATGTTCACACTAGCCCTACGACCGGGGAACGAGGATGAAGGTGATAGCCCACCTGGGTCCCCTTATAACAACAACTATCCCTCGGAAGAAGCAACCAGGACCCTGCATCCACCGACCAATCTTACGGAGCCTACTCGATCACCTTCCTCCCCCATGAAGTCGCCAAAGCCGGAGCACGCTCCGCACCCCTCGCAATCACTGCTGTACTCGGAGGGAGGGAATTCCGGTACATTCTCATCGACACGGGAGCGGAAACTAACGTTCTTACATATTCCGCCTACCAGAAGCTAGAAGGCAGGGTTCCAAGATTGGAGCCCTCGAACGAATACATCTACGCCTTCGACAGCACGCGCAAGAACGCTTGCGGACTGGTCACGCTCCCGCTAAAGATCGGCCCGGTCTCCACCATCGTTAACTGCATGGTGATGAACATTCAATCGCCCCACCCTTTGATTGTTGGGAGGACATGGCTCAACAGCATCGAAGCCGTCTCATCCACCCGACACCAATGTCTTCGCTTCCCGTACCGCGGGAAAGTAATATCCATATGGGGAGAAGCACGCTTTAACGAGACACGGGCCCGGAATTGGAGTGTCTGTGCCATGCGCATCCGGCTAGAGGTGCTCGCATGTTGGAAGCCAGGCTCCACCGACGAAGAACTGCTCCATCAAGGAAGGCCCTTAAAGAGACTTAGGGAAGAAGAGTTCGGGAATAGGGGGCCCCCACCGGACATCAGCCGGCCAACCAAGCGAAGCCGACTCGAGGAAACAATGCGAATCCAAGAACCAGGTACCGATCCCCCCGGGTAAGCTTTCGACACCCTGTACATATTTGTTTACAGCTTTTTCTAAAAACCAAAAAAATCGAAAAATATTTGTTTATCAGCTTTCGCTTTCGACCCCATGTACATATTTGTTTACAGCTTTTTCTAAAAACCAAAAAAAAAATTGAAAAATATTTGTTTATCAGCTTTCGCTTTCGACACCCTGTACATATTTGTTTACAGCTTTTTCCAAAAACCAAAAAAAAAATCGAAAAATATTTATTAGCTTTCGCTTTCGACCCCATGTACATATTTGTTTACAGCTTTTTCTAAAAATCAAAAGATCAAAATATTTGTTTACCAGCTTTCATCTTTCGTCACCCTATACGTATTTGTTTACCTGCTTTCCTAAAAGAAACCAAAATCCAAAAAAATACATGCCGATTAGCTTTCATTCCCCAACTCTGAACATACTTGTTTCAAGCTTTATTTCCACTCCTTTAAAAACCAAAAAAAAAAAAACATTTTCTAAAAACATGTTTTCCACACTCTCCTTCAAAACAAAAGTTTTACAAAACCATGTTTCCATGCTTCCAACAAAAAAATGAATAAAACACTTTCCCAAGCTTTCTTTACATATTTTCCAAACCAAAAAAAAAAACAAAAAAAAACAACCAAAATATTTACAAACTACATTTCCGCACTCTTCTTCACAACGAAAATGTTTTCCAAATCTACGCTTCCACTCCTTCCTCCAAAGCAAAATATTTTACGAAACCATATCTCCATGACTTCCGCTAAAAGCATTTTTCAAACTGTCTTTTCATACTTCCCTTCTAAAAACAAAGCCGTTTTTCAAACTTTATCTCCATTCCTTTTTTTTTCAAAAAAACAAACATATCTATTCACCAACACTTGCTCCTTTCCAAAACCATAAGTATGCATCTCTCTTCACACTTTCGAAGAATATACAAGACGAGAAAAGATTAAGAGCGGCAGACCATGCCCAGGCCTACCAAAGAAGGGTGGCAAGGGCATTTGAAAAGAAGGTAATAAAAAGAAAATTTGAAATCGGGGAATTAGTACTTAAGCAAATCATGCCATCAAGACAGCCTAACCCAAGAGGAATGTTGCAACCCACATGGGAGGGACCCTATGTGATCACCCATGCCTATTCCGGGAATGCCTACCGCCTGGTGGATGCCGAAGGAGTCGAGGTTCCAGGTTCGTGGAATGCACTTTATCTAAAGAAATTCCATGCATGAATAGCTTTCAATACTTAGGAACTATTATTCTTCCTTCCTGCGATTTCCAGCGTTTAGTACTTGATGATAGAATTATAAGACTCTCAAAGATAAACTCGTATCTATTTGAACACATCTCCGCCAAATCATGCCGTTTCATTCACACACGTATAACTGGACTAGATTCACCTGAAAGAAGAGAAATTGCCTACCCCGTAGACTGGGACAATTTAAAACCCCCAAAGCAAAACATCCCTTATTTCCGCCCCACTCGTATTAACCCTAGGTCAAAATGAGGAGTTACCTAGACCTGGCATATGTCCCAAAACTGGCTCTGGCACTATACAAACACTTCTAGAGGGGAAGCATGAAAAGAATCAGGGTGAAAAACAGAAGAGCCCCCCCCTCAAATAAAAAAAAATCAGGCAATGAGAGGCCAACAAAAGAAAATAACACCCAAGTGAACGGGTTAAACACTCTATTTTAGCAGGCTTTCACGCCTTTACGCACGGTATACGCTAGACAACGGCTATACCAGTACAGATCCAAACAACGGACTGTACTTTCCACCCAAAATAAAGAAGTGATAAAAAGAAGAAAGCCAGAGGGACCTAGAAAGTAAGACATGTGCTAGACTGGGTCAATTCTAAAATATTGCCCGAAAGGAAGATATTTCTCTTACCCCATTCCCCCCCCCTTTTTATTTTCGCAATGGGATTCTAAATTGAACTACGTCTGCCGGGAAAGGTGAAATTTCGACCCAAGATAGATCATGTCCAGGTTTACAAACTACACACACTCACATGAGTTCACTTAGAAACTTGCTTATCCAAGAGAAGCTTATTTGACTTGACTCTTGGTACACTCATGGACTTTTCAGCATGTTTAGAATAATACGATTAAGCATTTGAGACCCATGAACCTAGAAAAATCGACACCTAAGGCCTATACCGTTCAAATACAATCCTGGTTTAAACATGGGTGACCACAAGGGCTCCTCCACAGGGACTTGATGGCATCTTTTACTTCAGAAAATCGAGAACATTACCCTCTCACGTAAGAAACCATTGAAGAACTAAAATGCCCCCTTATGCCAACTATACTTACGCATAAGCTTGCATTTTTCTTTTCCAAAACACCTTGGCATCCGATTTTCTTGGAAAATTGTCCCCACTCATATTAAAATTGTCCCCACTCATATGAAAATTGCCCCCACAAATATTAAAATTGTCCCCACTCATTTCGTGCCCTTGCCGCACATGCCTGAGAAGAAATTGTCCCACCTTTTACACATACTTAAAAGTTTTCTTCACTCACGCACTTGGAATCCCTTCCTTGCATACTAAAGCATGGTCCCCCGCACTTTATCTTCTCGCATTATCTTTTTCCATTTCACCTTAAGATGGATTGTAGCCCTTGACAATTCAAGCAAGAAGGGCTCGAAAGTCAGTGTAGGGGCGCAATCTGGACAGATTTAACACTTGGTCCATGGAAAGAATGTTTTTATAGGTACTGAAGGTTGGAACGGTCACAAAGACTTTCAGCGGTAGCAGCAGACAGGAGCAGCAGAACCAAATTGCCCCAGGCAGGGGGCGGCTAAACTCGACTAGCCGCCCCTCACTGGGCGGCTAGTTTACACTAGCCGCCCCTGCCCTTTGTCTCAGGTGAGCATATCCCAGGCAGGGGGCGGCTAAACCTAACTAGCCGCCCCTCACTGGGCGGCTAGTTTACACTAGCCGCCCCTTGCCTGCACCCATTTCAGCTATGTCAGTCCATATCCAATCAACTCTTCAACACTTCTTTACCTATGAAAGATTAATTCTTTCCAAAACCTGCATGTACACATTTCATACACATATTCATACACAAAACATATATAGACACCATGCTAAAACAATTATATATCAAAACCCTACATCCATCCATGAATCAAACCTATAAAACCACGATTCATCTACACAAACATACATATCCATAAAAAATCCATGCTAAGCTACCCTAAACCATGCATACAAAACAAGAAATTAAATTGTCCCACCAAAACCATAAACACAGACTGTCTTTCTAAACCTAAGAGCATAAAAAAATAATCTTTTCCTTCGAGACGCTCCAAACTCCGAAGTCTTGAGCTATACCTCACCGAAATATCACCTAAAACCAAAAACAAAAGAAGAAAAGCTTGAATTCATCGCATATATACTATTCTTCTACTTAAAACCAAGACACAAAGAAACTATACCTCGACGTATCGTCATCCGCTGGAGGCTGAGTAGGAGGAACGTCCTGACTTGGCTGAGAAGGGAGCGGCGGATGAGGAGAAGACTGAACCTCTGGAACATCGGGAGCAGCAGGAGTCTCTCGAACCGAAGACGCGGCTCTCGCGTATATCCCACGACTCGAGACACCGAAGGACGAGAGGCACGGCTGAAGGTGGCCCCGGTAGCCAAGGAAGCCGAGAGAGAATGGTCAGGCTCAAGTGGAAGAAGATCGAGGTCCGCCTCGGTCATAGAGCCCCCTCCAACCAATTTCCCCCTCATAGTCGCCTCCCAAAGACGGACCTGCTGCATATCTCTGTCTCTCCTCTCCAATCTTTGTCGGAGGCGACTCTCCGTCCCTCTGGCCCGATCCTCGACGACCCTCAGCCTCTCCTCCAACTCCCGCGCCCTCGCCTCCGACGCCCTGAGCGCCTCTCGGTCCCTATCCCCGGCCGCCTGGAGAGAACGAACCAAGTCCCCCATCAAACCTCCGGGAACACTTGCCGAAGCCTCCAACTCCGACACCCTCATCTGGAGGGAGTCCCTCTCACGGCCTAGGGTGATGAACCCCTCCTCTCTCAAAGCCACCATGGACCTCAGCCGGTCCGTCTCCTCCTCAGCCCGAGAAGCCCTACCCCTAGCCTGGCCCAACTCCATCCGTGTGGCCGTCAACTCGCTCCGGGCCACATCTAGCTCCCTCGTCAGTTCGAGCTCTCGCTCGGAAATCATGGAAGAAGGAGGGGCGGAAGAAGAGGAAGCACCGTCGGCCCTCGCTCTCGACAGAGCATCCACCTGAGCCTCGAGGACCCGGACCTGGTCCTGCAAGCGTCCTCTCTGTGCCCGCAAGGCCTCTATCTGCCTGGCCCGCGCTTGGAGGTGCTCATTGGCGGCCTTGAGCCTCTTCTCCATCTCATTCAACTCAACCTACAAAAGCAAACACCACTCAGAAAATATTCAAGCAAAAGAGAACGAAGAAGAGAAGGAGAGCTTCCAAACTTACGTAGGCATCCGGGATCTCCTCCTCCATCGTCCCGAGGATACCCGCATACTCCCGACGATACCAGGCTAGGTATTCGTCACTCGAAGTCACCTCAGGACGACGCTCCACCAAGACGCCTCGACCCATCCATCCTGCCACGTACGTAGCGTAATTCCTCGGGAGATTCGTATCCCGAGGAATCCCGGCCACCGGAATCGAGGGGCGCCGCGGCAGAGGATCGGGCACCCACTGATGGTACCCAAGCTGGCGGACGACCCGGCTGATCGCGTGGAATACAACCTCATTAAAGTAGATCAGCCAGACGTCTCGCGCCAGGGCCTCGGGAACCTCCTCCGAGTAAGGCCTCCACGTCATCTAAAAAAACATCGAAAGATAGGAAGAGCGCTTAGTCAAAAGAAAACCAAATACAAGCCAAAGAAATTCAAAGAAAACTCATACCTCTTCCTCCGACAAGACGCGGAAGGCCTCTCAGAATTGAGTGAGGCGGTGCAAACGAGAAGACCCCCGAGGTTCCCATCTCATAGCCCAGGGGAGGGCATGATCAAACGGTGCCAAAGTCGGGCGATCAATGGCGAAATGCGCGTACCCGAAGATCTAACAAAGCAAGGGGAAAATTATCACGATTAAAGTAAGCTAAGCCGAAAAAAGGACATTTATCACTAACACGTACCTGAAGAAATGGCACGAAGCCGCCAAGGTTCTTCCCCCCGGCCCTCTTTACTTTCTTCGAGAGCTCTGCAAAGAGATGGGCGAGCATCGCCGCTCCCCAAGCATATCGCCCCATGCCCTACAGGTCCCTCATCAGCAGAAGGGAATGCGAGGAAACCTTGTCGGAGGCCGTCGAGAAGAGGACCCGGCCGAAGAAGTAGAGGAAGAACACTCTCAACTCGCCTCAATCATCGCCCGCCGCCTCTCGAAGCTAGCTGCAGCTTCGCCCTTCTGACGCTCTGTAAAGGAGCCAAGGCCGTATTGCCTTGAGAACTGTCCAAGGGGGATCCGGTTCAGTGTCCTCACACGCTCCACATAGTCCCATTCCCTAATCAACTCCTGGAAAAGTGCCTTATAGTCAGCAAGGGTGGCTGCGATCACTGCCTCCCCTGACACCGGAAGGTCGGTGATCTGATAAACGTCCTCGAGGGTCGGCATGACAGCACCGGTGGGGAGAATGAAAGCACAACCCTCCGGATCCCTCCTCTCCGCCAAAGCCTCCACGTAAGGACGATGAACGTGGAATGCCTCGATCAGGAAGAAGGAACGGAAGCCCGCTCCTTCCACCAAGCCCCTCTCCTCCTGCCCCAAGGCATCGTACCACCTCTTCGTCCCATGCCACAGAGCCCGAATACGGTTCGGTCTCTACAAAACAAATGAAGGAAACATGGGTTTGTTTAAAAGTAGTCGAGAGGTAAGAATCCAAGTCTACAAATTTACTTAGAAACCATGCTTAGCAAGATAAGCTTTCATATGCTAAAACAAAAGCATGAAAAATAGAAGACTTCACGCGTAGACCCGCCTTCAGTCATTCACAAAACATGTTTCATATGACTACCTATTATACCTTCTTATCCCACCGTGGTCATTACTTGCATACCTTCTCTATTTTACCGTCTAGCATGATTATACACCCCTCACGAACCCACCCCAAGCATGTAAAGGAGCTTAGACCCGTAAATTGTATACACATACTACACCATCATGATCAAATGCATATGAAAATATATATGTTCTAAAAAAAATATATGCAAACAAAAGCCACCACAGGCAAGCATGCTAAGACATGTCATTTCCCTCCCCTTATACGACAAACATGGATGTACATATGAAAAATTGTCCCCTTCTTTTGTTCCAACACAAAACCCATATCCCGCATGCTTATTATCCCACCATGATCAAACTACAAACACAAGCATGCATATTAGACACACGCATCACCCACTATTATCTATTCATGCATATTAGACACACATATCGCCCACTATTACCTATGCATACCACAAAAGACATGCACACATAAAAGGCTAAGACTAAGGTTAAGAACATACCTCGGCCTCGTCAGGGTCGTCCATCCCGTCGTCATCCTCCTCCTCATCCTCCTCGAACACGGCCTCCCCGGCCTCTGCAGCCTCGGTGCCCATACCCTCGGCCTCCCCGGCCCCATCCCTAGCCTCTCCTATCCCCTCCACCCTCCCCACACCGGAGATAAACTCCGCAAAGGCACCTATAGCCCTACTCTCCTCCTCCTCAGCCCTAGCCTCTGTAGCCTCCCTATCCAACATCCCGACGAGGGCATCCAACGATGCCCTCACCTCCTCGCTAACTCCCTCGACCCCTACCCCCTCGGTTGCACCCTCAATCGATCCTCCAACCCCCGGAACCACCTCCTCGGCCACCACCGGTCGATCCCCACGCCTCCTCTTGCGTGTATAGCCTATCACACTCCCCCCTACCTCCGGGACAGCCCCCGAAGGCAAATCCCCGACCTCACCCACGCCAATGTCCACCGGCGGCACCTCCGTCGTACCCATACCCTCCCCCACGGCCTCGACCTCCGGCCTATCGCTCTCCGATGATGAAGAGCTCGGGCTACGCTCTCCACGAGCCACCCGTGGTCGTTTCCCCCTCGAAGCAATCGCCTTCGACCTCGTCGTCTCGTCGGTTTGATGAAGTAATAGGAGAACCCAAACTAGGGTTTCGAAATCAAGAGAAAGAGAAAGATTGAGGTCGAAATGGAGGAAAGAAAAGCAAAGAAATTAGGGTTTTTGAGTTTGAAACCGAAGAGAAGAAGAGAGGAGGGAAGAGAAACCGTTTTTGAAACGTATGGAGAGAGAGAGGGTCCTTTTCGGTTATAAGGGGCCCAGTCGAGGGGCGGCTACCCACGAGTAGCCGCCCCCTCTCGGGCGGCTAGTTAGCACTAGCCGCCCTCCCAGTTTCTTTGTTTTGCTTCAAAACCCCTTTCCAAACTCTTCTCAGCCCTAAATTCCAAGGTTCTCCATACCAAACAACCATGTATTGGTTTATTTCCAGACATTACTTGATCAAACACGACTTTCCTGAAGTTTCGCCACACTTTCAGTACCATTCAAATTCGAATTTCTTCAGTTCTGGTTCTTTTCCAGAGTTCTCATCCTTCGGATGATCCAATTCACCCAAATCAACTTTTACTTGCTTTCTGTCGGCGATATCCCCTCCTTGCTGAGTTTTTCCAAGCACGGGAATGGTAGGCACGAGGAAATTGACGCTGGGCTGCTCCGCGCATGATAGCGGGTTGGATCACTCACCATTTACCTTTCCCCGCATTCCACCTGGATCATCCTTTAGGCTAAAAATTCTAAATCAAGACCTAGCCTCTGACAGTCTAAATCAACTCCCCGAATAGTACTGTTCGAGTTGGTATAACTTCTTGATTGTCAGGCCGGCCAAAATAGGGGTCTCTTTCCTTATCATCGGTCGATGTTTTTCCTTCTTCGCACAAAGACTCCGTCCGATGAGGGACAATTGTAGATACCCCAATTTTGACCGTCCAGAGAGACAGAAATACTTCAAGTAACACATGGAAATATCCCACAGTTGGACATCTAATAGAGAACCAAAAGTTCGGTAAACCGAAAACCCTAAACCCTAGCCTTGACCTAAACCTAAACCGGAAACCCTAAACCTTGACCTAGCTCTAAACCCTAACCCTAGCCTTAACCCTAAACCATAAACCTAAAACCTACCCTAAAAACCCAAAACCCTAAAAAAACCTAAGTCCCTGGAAAGGGGCGGCTAGCCCTAACTAGCCACCCCCTGGCCGACGGCTAGTTTACACTAGCCGCCCCCCTAACCGCCCCCTGGCCGAATTTGGACCAGTCCCCTGGATGGGACATAAAGCAGCATTAAATGCTGATCATTGCGGCGGGTCATGACCTTTAGCCGCCCTCTCTTGGCCGGATCAAACCAAGTAGCCGACCCAAGCCACCGCTTGTCAGAGATGGGGCGTTTGGCATGTCATGATAGGGGCGGCTACCAGGAAGTAGCCGCCCCATCCTGGGCGGCTAGTTAGCACTAGCACTACCCCGCCGAGATCCGCTTCGACACATCCGACACATTCAGAGGCCTTCCCGACGGTACCGACACTCCCGAGTCATCTCCTTAGTCATGCTATAAACTAGGTTTGGGGGTGTTAGGGTAATTTTCCATTTTCAGTCTAGGTTTTGTATTTGTTTGCATCCACAATCATCGAGTCATTGGATGTAGTCTTTATTTTGAAGTATATTGAACTAATAAAATTGTTTTAATGTGATCGTATAGCAGTAGTTCAATGATGATCACTTGATATGGTAAAATTCTTCATTTTTCATTTTCCTTTCTTGATATTTCATGTGTCCAATTATATGAACATTGAGGACAATGTTAGATTTATGTTTGGGGGTGTAATCAACAAATTTTGATGTGATATATTAAAAAAATAAATTGAGAAAAATTTAATCATTGGGATGCATTTGGCTAGCCAGATCAATTTTTACTTTAGTTGTTAATCATATCCTGTGTCTAAAATGTTTTTCACAAATTTCAAGTCTTGAAAAAAAATCAGCAGTTATAGCCACATATATGTAGCCTTAATGGAAAAGTGAAATTTAAGGGAGAGAACTGGAAGAATCATTAGTGGAGTCTTAACCCATGAGAGATTTGAGCCACTTTATTCTTGGAGGGATTTTATATAATTCTGAATTACAAGTTAACTCAAATTTTTCTTATTTTCGCTTTTAAAAAAAAAGGTCATTGGCTTGATCTTTTTATTCTTGTTGTGATCAAAGACTCATGAACACCATAAAAATTGGATTACTACACTAGAAACTCCTCTGAAATATTTTCAAGGCATACAATAACAATATGAAACTTAGGAAATGATTTAGGCCATCTTTGCTAACCCATCTATCAGGTTCAGCGAACCTATTCTTATACTTATCCACTGGTCAAACCCCTTGAGCCATATAAGCATTCTTTGTTCAACCTATTTTTCCTTCCTACACTTCACTTAATGAGTGTAACCTTAAATTTTGTTTTGGGAATGAGGAAAAAAAAAAGAAAAAAAATCAATCAATTACTATGAAATTTCATGAAAGGGTTATTACTATCATGATTCTTGAAAAAAAGAAAAAAAAGAAAAAAAAAGAAAAAAAAAGAAATAAGAGAAGAAGCTAATATTCATCGAAAAAACACACAAATTCTCAAAGCATTTCTGAATAAACCTTGTCCAGTTATCAACAATAACCCTAGCCCCATTACAGCCTATTGAAAAGACTTATGGTGTTTAACCCAATGTTCTTGAGTTGATGATATTCCGTTCCTGAGATCAAATAAATTTTCCTTTTTTTTCTTTGATATGATCTGTCCTTCTATAAAATCTTATATGTGGATGATTTGAATTTTGATTCCTTGCCACACATAAGTTGAAAAAAATGAGCCCATTTCTAAGTGATTTCCTTGTTGAGTGTAATATCGAGTGAGTTTTTAAAGTCAAGGCGAAATCCATTCTGAAGGTGATCAAAATTAAGATTTACTTGGAAAAAGAAAGCTACATCCTTGTTGGCTATGCACACACACACTTCAGGACTTGATTATGAGTGGAAACTTCTAACATGTGGATAGAGTTCTCAACTTTAGTAGATTTTTACCAAGCTCCCTAAGATGTCATTTTTCTGAGATTTTGAAAAGAAAAAAAAAGTGTCATGAATTTTGTGAGTGGATCCACTGCAAACTCTCACGAGTCAAACTCGTCCACTAGGGGTGACCTAGGGGTTAAAGGGTTTGTTGCATATGCTAAATACAATCATGAGAGCCTGTGAAAATGGCCTTATCCTTGTTTTTTATCTTATTTTTAATCACTTTAATTGCCAGAGGACTAGCAAAATCTAGGTTTGGGGGTATTTGATAAACATATTATTTGCACATTTCAACCCCTTAATTTAGTTTTCTATTTCCTAATTTTATATGTAATAATGACTAATATTTAGAATTTATATGTTATTGCAGGTAATTGAGATAAATGATAATTGTCAATGCAAGATATTCCATAAAGCATTTAAATATATGAATGAGAATCAAGAGGACTCTAGAAGATTCAAAATTATGATAGAAAAAGATTTGGTGAAGAGAGAATCAAAAATCAAATTCCAATCAAATATTCTTCATATTTTGACCATAACGTTTGCCTCAAGTATCGTAAGATTTGGTGAAAAAAAGACCTTCTATTTGTTCTCTCAGAATCTCACACTCTTTCAGACTCATCCGATAATGGGGCAAATTAGGCAAACTTGCCCCAGGAATAAGATTTATATGATGTTGAATATCTCTCAATGGTGGTAGTTTATCGGGCACTTCAGAAACAAGTTATTTGAAATCCTCTAGTAATGACTTAATGCTGGGGGCTATCACCACTGGAATTTCTTCTTGTCCCTCCACCACAAGAGATCTAACAACCATACAATAGACTCCCTTTGCGTCCTTTGCATCTGCCACGACTTAATGGCGATTGTCAATAGTGATCAACCATCGACTTAATGGCCTTTGTTGGCTGGTTGGAGTCCTGAGGGGGCCATCGCAATTTTATGTGACTTCCAGACGAACATATATGTGTTGTCTCATCCCCTATAAGTGAAGTCAACATCATATTGCCAGGGTCTCCCTAACAAGACATGGCTAGCATCCATGTCCATCACATCGCAAAGTAATTTATCTTGATAATATTTGCCAATTGAAATAGGAACTCTACAAATTTCTGCTACCTTCACCGTCGGTGCTTTCCTGATCCAGCCTATAGAATAAGGTGTATGATGCTTCTCTGTTGGCAACTTCATGTGATCCACCAGTTTCTTGGCCACAAAGTTTTCACAGCTTCCACTATCTACGATCAAATCGCAGACAAGGCTACAACAATCGTTGTACGACAAAGCTAACTCGATCTCCGTATGCCTCCGCGAACTCAGCGCCCTCATATGTAAGATCTTCATCAAATTCTTTATCTTATGCATCATCATTGTCACCCTCTTCTACTAGATTCACGGTCTTGCATTCTAGACATACATTAGAACGACGTCCTCGCTTGCCACACAGATAGCAATTGCCTCAATTGTCTGGTTCCTTGTTGGTACCCTTGGATTGTATTCCTTGAGTTCTCGTCTGATTGAATGGAGTTTGAGATGCCAGACCATTTCCTTTGTCAGAGGAAGGGATAGAATCTGGGTTGCTTCTGCGAAAGTTTGAAGAACTTTCGATTTTCAGGTCCATGAGTTCTGCCTTCAGCGCCATGTTATTGGCTTCTTCGATGGTCCACACCACGTGTAAGCCAATCCGATCTCGGATCCAAGGCTTCAGGCCGTTAAGGTATCGGGCCACCCATTGTTCCTCAGTTTCTGTGATGTTATTTCTATTCGAAAGCCTAAAAAACTCAGCAGTATAATCAAATACCGATCGATTACCTTGGTGACAGTTCTGATATAGTTGGAATAGGTATTGTTCATAATCTGGTGGAAGAAATCAATCCATCAGAAGTTGTTTCATCCGCCTCCATGAACGAATAAGTGCCTTCCCTTGTCGCTGCCTTATCTTCTGGAGTTGATCCCACCAAACGATGTCCCCGCTCTTCAACCAAAAAGCCACCAATTTAATCATCTTTTCTTTGGAAACCTCCAGCATCTCAATGAATCTTTCGACCTCTGAGATCCAATAGAGAAAATTCTCGATTTGCATATTACCATTGAAGTACAAAATATCCACCTTCAATCAGTAATTATTGTGTTCCATACACCACCCTCTCAGCTGATATACATAAAAATCACCTTCATCCTCTGAGTCTTCCTCATCATCAGGTTGATAATGAGTGGGACGCCGAACGGTGTTCTGAGCAATAGGTCGGCTTGGGCAACTCCCTCGGTGCGTCTCCTGTCACCTTCAGGATGCGTGTTATTGGCATTGAGGGTCAGGCCAGCGATCATTGTGCGGATTTCTTGCATTCGATCTCATTGATCTCACATCAAATCCTGTTGTTCTCACATCTGATCACGATGTTCCTTGACTGCCTTCCACAGATCCTCCAATCCATGACCAGCGTTGTTAGATTGGTCGTCTCCTCCTTCGTTATTTAGGTAAATCCTCGCCTTGATACCAACTAATGTAGAGAAAAACTAAAATAAAGATTCAACAAGCGTTGAGATCCTTCAACAAACCACGATTCTCAAAGAGAATAATAAAACTCGGAAATATTTTAATAAAAGTTAAAAACCCTAGATTACAAGCCTCCCTTTTATAATAGGGAAAAATGTACTAAAAATAGTAAAAACGGAAATTTGTTATAACTAACTCTAGGGGATCTCAGAAGATCTTCATATTTGATTTATGTCAAATCCGATTTATGATGAAGGAGATATGCTAAATCTAAAAAGTTACTAAAAATAGCAAAAATGCCATTTTGAGGGCCAAAAAATGGAAAAATAGAAAATAAGCGAGTAAAAATCTTGAAGATCTCCTCGATATCTACCTCGAGTAAAAATTTCAGGTGATTCCAAGTTCAGAGTGTCATTTATTTCTACTAGCCGGTTTTTATGTAAATATTTAGAAATATTAAAATGGATCCTTTCGGTTTCATCGCTCCTAGAACGCGTCGGCTACCCGTTTTGCATCAATTAGGCATCACATCGATGCTGTAGAAATTGTGGTTTCATTGTTCTTCCACCACCCTCAGCTGCTGTTGGAAGTTTTCATATCTAGATGCTTGTGCCTAGAATTTGTTCCATAGTTGTGATAACTAAATCAATATTTCATTATTTTTCTATTTTATCCATCTCCAATGTTATTGATTTATTTTTTGGTAAAAAAGTAAATCATCAACAGAGATGGAATTCAAAAAATAGGAAAATAATGTTATTTTTTCTTAGGTGATAAATAGGAAAATGAAATATGATTTAGAGGGCTGATTCATATATAAATCATGGTAAACTATTATAGTTTATTAATAATTGAATGAATCATACTGGTATTTGGGTATGATTTGCTGTTTGTATGTATAAATATTAATTACTGACAATATTAATTACTGACACCAACAGAATTATCCAAGCCGAATCTTTTGGCACTACTTTCTATTGATATATGTACTCTTGCAAAAAAATTTACATTTATGTGACATGGTTTACTCAACGGATGGTAAAGTTAGGATGGACACCTAATTGACAACATGAGATGGAATCGTAATGTAACTCCCCCCTAATGATGTAATTCATATATATTTATTCACCCAAATGTAACTGGACATAATATTTTATTCTACTCCCATACCCCACCATTCATCTTGCCCAAAGAAAAAAATAGCTCTTATTATTCCTAATTTTACTTCTTACAAACACCATTTCTTCTCTGCCCAAAAGGGGAAAAACAGGGGCCTCTGTTTCATGGCTTCTCTGTACACAGTTTGAAACTGAAGACTGCATTATAATTCCAAGTATTATTATTTTTTTCTTTGTAAAATTCACTACACAAGAGGAATTATCAGAAGTGATACACAAGACCAGTTTATGTGAACTCCAAAAGGCTTCAGCTTGACGCCTACATTTCGCTTTAGAACCTCCATGACTGGAACCACATGAAGCGCCCGAAAATCGTATCGAATCAGAACCCGCACAAATGGCAGAAACCCAGGCAATTCTTCAAGCAAGACTGACATCATTAGAATATAGAATCCAGTCATGAAACACAAGACGGTGAGGAAGTTCTGTATCTCGGAGAGAGCATCGTTGGCGGAGCAACCTTGTAGAAGAGGAATTATGTATTTCGCTGAGAAGGTGAGCATAGGAAATGCTAGTTGGGACTGGAGATCTTTGGCTTCCCCCATTTTGTTTGATACTTGTTGTTTATGATGGGAGGAGGAACTGAATAAACTCTTCCTCAGCCTTGTATATGAATTGATTGGAATAAGACGCGTTGATCTATTCGTAGGTTATTGGTAGGAGTTGATTGATTCAATATTTAAACAAGTCAAATACTTCACGAGTTAAATGGTCCACTTGTTCATTATTACGTTCACATCACAATCATTAACGCCACTTGATCATTATTAGGTTTGTAGTATAATGAGTATGTGGGTCTGAATTGATGTGAAATATGGTGCAATAAGAGTTAAAACAAAAAACATGTTTGAAGTTTGAGAATATACTAATATTAGTAATTCAAGTCTCCATCCCGAATTGTGTTTCTCAACCCAAACTATTCCACTAGTACAAGGGGCCCATATTAAATCAAATGTCATTTCTTTTTATAGATTAGGGGGACATCTACGCAATAGAAAAATAATAATGAGATCCGATCTATGTCAAGATCTCATAAAATAGGAATAAAAATTGAATTACTATCAAGATGACAAATATTGATGTTCCCTTAATTAGGTCATAAGTCCCAACATATATGGATTTAATTAGGCCATAATTTATCTATTCTCCCTGCTTGCGTTTGGGCTATATGGCGCGCAAGGAATGCAGT